>CAUYRH010036562.1:0-11497 GCA_963574655.1 Perodicticus potto | reverse complement strand
AGCCCAGGCCCACCAAACAACAATGATGGCTGCACCCGAAAAATAGCCTGGTGCTGTGGCGGGTGCCTGTAGTCCCAGCTACTTGGGAGATGGAAGCAGGAGACTCGCTTTAGCCCAGGTGTTGGAGGTTGCTGTGAGCTGTGATTCCACAGCACTCTACCCAGGGTGACAGCTTGAGGCTCTGTCTCAAAAAAAAAAATTAATTAATTAATTTTATTAAGTGTTAATTTTATTAATTTACTAAAAAATTATTTCGTTTTAGCATATAATTAACGTAAAATATGTAATATGTTTTTGAAATTTAATGAAACAAGAACCCAAATAAATGAAATAAAAGGAAATTCAGAGCTAGGGAAAAATCAAGGAAGCTAACAAATTTTCTGGCTCAGAGAAGTTTGAGATAATTATAGTAAACGTGGAGGAAATTGATAAAGCAATTAAAGCAGTTAAGGTGCTGATATACGGGGGACAAACACAAATCATCCAACATAAGGATAACTGGCGTTAGACTTCAGGTCAAGATGTCGAATGAACCCATCGAATCATGAATGGATTAATAAACGGCGGTATATGTGTGCCAGGGAGTACTATTCAGCCATAAAAAGATGGAGACTTGGCATCTTTCATAGTAACCTGGAAGGATTTAAAGAACATTCATCTAAGTATCTCAAGAATGGAAAAGCAGGCTCGGCGCCTGTGGCTCAAGCAACTAAGACGCCAACCATATACACCTGAGCTGGTGGGTCGAATCCAGCCCAGGCCCACCAAACAACAATGATGGCTGCACCCGAAAAATAGCCTGGTGCTGTGGCGGGTGCCTGTAGTCCCAGCTACTTGGGAGATGGAAGCAGGAGACTCGCTTTAGCCCAGGCGTTGGAGGTTGCTGTGAGCTGTGATTCCACAGCACTCTACCCAGGGTGACAGCTTGAGGCTCTGTCTCAAAAAAAAAAAATAATAGAAAAGCAAGCATCCCATGTACTCAGTACTAAGCTGAAACTAGTATCTCAACAACTGCAGGCCCACATGACAGAAAGACAATTAAATTCAAGAAGTGGGTTCAGGGAAGCGGGGAGTTGGTAAGTTCCTACCTAATGGGTAAAATGTAGGGGTATATGGCACACTTCCTGGGTGAAAGACTCAACTACAACTCACATTTTACCTTACAAATGCAAGCAATATAACCTAATTGTATATGCCCTGATATTGGACCCCAAATTTTAAGGAATGATGTTGAATGAAAGATGAACCTCCCCCTACTACATTTCAAATACATAGAAAAAAAAAATTTTTTTTTCTGAGACGGAGTATCACTTTGTCACCCTCCAGTAGAGTGCCATGGTGTCATAGCTCACAGCAACCTCAAACTCTTAGGCTTAAGCGATTCTCTCGCCTCAGCCTCCCAAGTAGCTGGGACTATAGGTGCCCGCCATAATGCCCAGGGTCTTTAGAAAGGGGTCTCTCTCTTGCTCAGTCTGGTTTCAACTGTGAGCTCAGGGCAATCCACCCGCCTCAGCCTCCCAGAGAGCTAGGATTACAGGCATGAGCCACCATGCTCGGCCTTTTTTTTTTGAGACATAGTTCTCAAGCTGTCACCCTAGTTAGAGTGGCCTGGCATCATATCTCAGAGCAACCACTAACTCTTGGGCTCAAGTGATCCTCTTGCCTCAGATTTTCTTCTATTTTTATTTATATTTATTTATTTATTTTTGAGACAGAGTCTCACTATGTCGCCCTCAGTAGCTTGACGTGGCGTCACAGCTCACAGCAACCTCAAACTCTTGGGCTTAAGCGATTCTCTTGCTTCAGCCTGCCAAGTAGCTAGGACTACAGCCGAGCCCCAATGCTGGGCTATTTTTTTTGTTGCAGTTGTTTAGCTGGCCCAGGAATGGTTCGAACCTGCCACATTTGATGTATGTGGCTGGTGCCGTAACCACCATACTACGGGCACTGAGCCAGGATGCAGGTTTTAATTCCCCAAAAGCTTCAAGTTGACATTTTATCTTCAGTGTGTGAGGTGGGGCCTAATGGGAGGCCTTTGTGTCATAAGGGTGGATCCCTCATGAATGGTTTGGTTCTGTTCCACAGGAATGAGTAGGGTCTCACTCCACTAGTTCCTGGGAGAGGTGGTTGTTAGATCCCTCTCTCCTCTCTTCCTGCTTTTTCACTCTCACCACGTGATCTCTTCACACCCTGGCTTCCCTCTTTCTTCCACCATAAGTGGGAGCAGCGAGCAGCTATTACCAGAGGCAGATGCTGTCACTGTCCTTTTTTTATTTTGAGACAGAGCCTCAAGCTGTCACCCTGGGTAGAGTGCTGTGGCATCACAGCTCACAACAACCTCCAATTCCCGGGCTCAAGTGAGTCTCCTGCCTCCGCCTCCCAAGTAGCTGGGGCTACAGGTGCCCGCCACAATGCCCGGACATTTTTTTTTTTTTTTTTTTTGGTTGCAGCCGTCATTGTTGTTTGGCGGGCCCGGGCTAGATTCGAACCCGCCAGCTCAGGTGTACGTGACTGGCACCTTAGCCGCTTGAGCCACAGGCGCCGAGCTGTCACTGTCCTTCTCGTACAGCCTGCAGAACTGTAAGCCAGATAAACAAAATTCTTTTCTTTATAAATTACTCAACCTCAGGTGTTCCTTCATAGCAACCCAGATGGTCTGAGAGAAACATATTCAAAAAATGTCTGCTTTCATTGGTTATCAGCAAAGAGAAATAAAAGGTTAAAAAAAATGTAAGAGGGCAGCGCCTGTGGCTCAGTGAGTGGGGCACCGGACCCACGTACCGAGGGTGGCGGGTTCGAACCTGGCCCCGCCAAAAAAAATGTAAGAGGGTACTAGAAAGGGAATTAAGGACTTTAAACCTATGAAGACCTGAAGACCTACTTCTTATCTACACATACCATGGGTTCTGAATGCTGAGTAAGAAATAGCTTAGATCATGGAGTGTGTGTGAGAGAGAGAGGGAGGAGAGAGAAAGACAAAGTGCACCTATGTATCTATCTGACTGCACTTCATTTAGGGGTTTCATGTGGGGACATAACTGTGCCCCACTGCCCCCATTCCTGAGCATTTCCACCTGCTGGCACATTCCTTCCACGCTCCCACACACCATGTTTCCTCCTAGTCCTCATTGCTGAGGCTGTCCCAGCACGAAAGCCAAGGGTAAGCCTCTTTCATCTCCAATGTCTCACAGGCATGGAGAGCAAAGTAATCTTAATTCCCAAGAAGATTTACCCAAACGGCCCCCTCTCTCCTCCACTCCCTCTGCTGTCCTGCCGGCTGCTGAAGCCTGCATGACACCCTCTCCTCGGTGAGGGAAAGGAAGGCTGTCCTGAGGGAAGGAGCTAATGGGACAGCTGGCTTGGCTGTCCATGTTCGGTCCAATTCTTTACACTTCCCGTGGCTGACCCCACTAACCACACCTCCAGATGTCCCCTGCGGATGAAAGGTTTTCCTCTGTGTTCTCAAGTCTAATTCAAGTAGATTCTGGAAGCATGGGGAGGGAGGGCAGGCAGCCGGCAGGATGATTTGTGGGTAGATGTGTCTTCTTCTGGACATTTCTGGCTGGATGGGGAAGGGTTATACCAGTCAGCTCCCCTAGGACAGGATCTGAGTGAGGGTGGACACGGTGACTGACCCCAGGAAACCTAAGCCTTGGAAACCAGCACCAGCCCCCATGCAGCTGCAGGGTCTTCTCTTGTGGGGAAGAAAAGAAGCAAAGATGCTTTGAGAGAAGGGGAATGCTAACTATGCGCCTGGAGGGGGCTCAGAGCGGGGAGAAGGAGGCAGGAGCCAGCAAATGAAGGCCCTGAGAAATTCAGGGAAGGCCTGGGCGGGGAGGAGTGGAGTGGGGACAGCCTAGGCCATGTCCCTCTGAGACCAGCCAGATGCCCTGTTTACAGTTCCGGTCACACTGCGGCAGCCAGAACAGGGAGCAGCTGAATTCTCCACCTCCTGGTGCCTGTGAACAGAGCCTGGGAGGAACTACTTAGATCCCCTTGGCCTTCGAGCCAGCGAGCCTCTCTCTGGTGGGGCTTAATAATTCAGGCGTCTCAACCCTGTGGGCCCGGGGCCTACATCAGGGCTGTGAACTGTGGTATCTGTTTCCCTGGCTGCCTCTAGCACCAAGGCTCTCAGGCTGCAGCTTCCCCACACTCTGAGTTTATGGGGGCAGGTAGGGGTGGGGGGTCATTAGGACGACAATGCCACTGATGAACAGACCCTTGTCAGACCCACGCACCAGGTAAGGGTCCTGACCTTCAGCCTTCATCTCAGCCTGCATCCCTGCCCGCCCCGGACAGGATGGCTGTCCCCACAGGTCTGATTACTGTGCTCTGGCAGCTACCCAATCCCTCCCTGGGATACTGCATTCACACCTCGCTGGACTGCACACAGCTCACGGACAGGAAGCTCTCATCGCCCGTCCTCCCTCCCCCGTACCCTCCAGCACCCCCTGCACCTGTGCCCCGGATCTATTTGCAGACCTGGACTCACCGCCCGGTGTGGGGAGAAGCATGGCAGTGGGCAGGACTGCTTCCTCTCCCGTGTGAGACCCCTGCACTCTGTTCAGCAACTGTCCAGAGAGCCCAAGACCGCCGACATAGGGACGGGGTACAGAGGAGGGCCTAGGGCCTCAGTGTGCGGGCACAGCAGAGTAGGACCCCGGGGGCCGCATTCCCTCTGGGTGGGCTCCAGCATTCCTGTTGAGTCAAGAAAAATGACCAGACGCAGGCTGGGGCAGAGGATCAGTTGCTGACTTGGGCTCTGGGGTTCCCCCGGTGCGCCATGCTGGGGCAAGCAGGGTGTGAACAGAGCGCTAGAGCATTGCTGGTGTGGGAACTTCTCTCCGGGAGCTGAAGTGGGGCTGCTGCTAGAGTGGTGGTGGTGACAACAGCAGCAACAAACACAACCAGCTCCCATGGAGCAGACAGGAAGCTGTCTTGGCACATGTAATTGCCAGGTAGCAGACCCTGGTCGGTGGCAGCCAGTTGAGGGCCTTCAGAGAAATCTGGAGAGGCCTGTATGACAGCCAGGAGGAATCTGGGAATGTAGAGGGGACAGTGGTCTCCAGAGGACCCCAGAGGACTCTCTTTCCAGGCAACAGGAGCTATCTCCAATTGGCTGAGAGTTTCTGGACCTCTTCAGTAAGAAGGGCCTAGAGGGCTGCTTTGCTGACTTTGGCACCCAGACAGAACCTCCTGGCTGAGAGGCAGGGAAAATACCTCTTACACAACCTCGGTTCAACTTTTTGAAAGCCGTAGCATGCCACTGATTCACAAGGAGATTACTTTGATCTGAAAGTGCTCTTGAGTTGGACTTCTTTTCAATAAGCATGAGTGGAAAAACACACTGTAAAACGCACTGTTTTTCCCCTGCTCTCACACCACAACAACCAACACAGAAAACTTCTGTGACTAAACATGTGAGGATTCTCCTCCTCTAATAAGTAAGCAAGCAATTCTGCAGCAGACAGCAGCTGACTGTCCTCCAATTAAATTCTGGCACTATTTACCTGACCGTAGCGTCAAATCCCATACATTGAAGGCTCAGCCCTACGAGACGGCACCCAACTTGCGATGCCAATCACAAGCCCCAGCTTATCTTGCTTCTGACTCACTGGCTATAAATCTGCGTTCCCACAACCCCCTTCTCAAGTTCAGTTAATTTGCTAGAGCAACTCACAGAGCTCAAGGAAACACCTTTACCATTTTCTTTTCTTTTTTTTTTTTTTTTTTTTTGAGACAGAGCCTCACGCTGTCACCCTGGATAGAGTGCTGCGGCATCACAGCTCACAGCAACCTCCAACTCCTGGGCTTAGGCAATTCTCTTGCCTCAGCCTCCCAAGCAGCTGAGACTACAGGCACCCGCCACAAGGACACCTGGCTATTTTTTTGTTGCGGTTTGACCACCCCGGATTTGAACCTGTCACCCTCGTTACGTGAGGCCGGCGCCCACCCACTGAGCCACAGGCACTGCCCCTAGTTCCTGCTTATAAGGCAAGAAACAAATGAGACAATTTAACAGGATTCCAGTATTTTCTACGCAAGCCTGGTTTGAGAGTTATAATAGTTTAATTAGTTACAGTTTATTTTCTCTTGTTGTAGGCTCATTTTCATTCCCTTTTCAATTTTAGGAGTATATTTAACATTCTATTTGAAGACAATGTGATAGCCATAAAGACTTTTTGTGAGAAAGGTAGCAGAGGCGTTGATCCATAATGAAGATCAACAGTGAGGGGGATGGCTTCCCTGTTGCCTTTTAGGTATTTATAAGATTTTACAAAACAATGTAGGCAAGGGACAAAGTTAATCAATTATCAGGGAAACAAAGGTTGCAGCTGCCTAGGTTATAGCTGCCTGTCACATGACTCAGGCCCTGTAATCACATTCCTTTAAGGTTCAAAATAATCTAGAGCTCCAACAGCTTAGATTTTGAATTACTTATTTTCACAGGCATATGGGATACCTGTGTCCACTCTGGTGGAAAAAGTCACAAGTGCCTAGCTGGGATCTTAACCTGCCTGCTCCAAATGTGAGTGTTGTCAAGAACATAACAGAAGACATCAACAGCATTTCTAGGATGAAACTGTGCAAGCTGACCTTGCACTCCAGCCCAGTCTCCAGCACCGAGGGCTCTAGGTTCCCACTGGGCTGGTGGTAAAAGAGGCCTCTGCTTCCATAGAGAAGTTCTCTCAAAGCATTCCTTTTCCTCTCTCAGAGGTGGTACCAGGGCTGCTGGGCAGTCTCCCCAGAAGTCGTGTGTCTTAAGATGTTGATCCCCTTTGCTGAGTGAGGCCTGGGACGGCCACAGTTTTGGGGATGGTAAACTCAGGCAACCTGGTCCAGGGCTCTAAATTTTCTCCAGTTTACATCAGGGAGCCATGTTCTACCAAGAGGTGAAAATGGTTTGGTGAAATACAGCCTAGCCCAGCAATTCTGCTTCAACATCTACAACTTGAGAATACAAATTCTCAGGCCATCCCAGACAGACCTCCTAAACTAGAAACTCCAGGGGTGAGACCCAGCAATCCGTGTCTTAGCAAGACATCCAGGGGAGTGTGATGCACATTTAAGGATCCTGAAGTCCAGGAGGCACGAGGACATTTGCCTCGTTCTGGACTGTATCCCTAGCACTCGTGGAGTCTGCCTGGAATATAGTGAGCAGCCGGGGAGATTGTATTGAATGAATGAATGGTTTGTCTCCATTTGTCACTGACTACTTCTCTCCAACAAAAGGCCAACCAGGACATTTGCAAGCTGATAAAAAGAAAAAGGTGTGGGGATATCTGATAATTCTCCAGCTTCTTGTTGGCTCGGTTTGGCTTCTGAATTATTAAACAGGACTCACAGCCCATTTCACATTTTCTTTTTGGAGATGAGGCCCTGGCTCTTTGACAATATTTTCCCCCTAACCTCTAGAAACATAAGTATTTTCCATTTGATTCCAGAACCAAGATCTCCAGCTACATCATTCTGGCCTTGGAAAGAAAAGGAGGATACATTTGGAAGGATGTTTTTGCATTTTCATATTAAAATGTACCCAAATTATTATACATCTGGCTCTCAGGAATACCAAGAAGTACAGGCCAGGCATTTCTTAGAACTCCTGAGGGGCAGGGTAGTTCATGCACAGCAAACTGCAGAGCTGTTTCCCATTCACACTCAGTTCCTGGGCAGAAGCTGGATTTAGTTTGGTGCCTTCTTTCCCCTGGTTCCAGATTATGGACCGACTTTCTGATTATCTGGTACTGTCATCTCCCTCAAATGTTCCAAAGCCAGGATTCCTTTGGGCTTACACCTCTCAAACCATCTGCTCTCTCACCCGACCCAGTGCCCTTTCTCCTGTAACCATACACACTTCAGCAATAAGATGCTGGCCTCAGACAGGCTGGGCAGGCACCAGGACACTGAAGTGTCATCTGTATTAGAGGCTCCTGGCTCCTTGCCACTGGCCTTGCCCTTATGAGGTCACCATACTCAAGTGACAGGCACTGACCACCCTCTGAAGCCAGCTCATCCGTAATGGATACTCAGCACCTTTTTAGAACCAGGCCCCTCCAACAGTGTGATAGAACGACCAGGCTAAGAAACTAACTGCCTCTTGTTTTCTGGGATGCAGACTTGAAATGAAAATCTATTGGATAATTGGGGCTTAATTCATGGGGTTTGGGTTTCCCCTGCCCAGACAGGTAAAGTCTTCATCTTTATCATGTACATTAAGAACTGGTGGGGGGCGGCGCCTGTGGCTCAGTGAGTAAGGCACCGGCCCCATATGCCGGAGGTGGTGGGTTCAAACCCAGCCCCGGCCAAAAACTGCAAAAGAAAAAAAAAAAAAAAAAAGCTAGTGGGATGGCAAGGAAGGAAGCTGGAGAGGGGAGCCGATGAAATGGGGTGTAGCATGCGGCATTATTACCATCAGCAGGCCTCATGACTCAGGGATCCACACCCCAGGGGTAACAGATCAGGAAGTTGAGAGACTGTGACACAGAGTGAGTGGCCCAAGAACTTCCACAAAGACACATCCTATCTCAATTTGAAAAAGAGAAGCCATGAGCATGGATGAGATTGGAGGACTATGGGCAGATGTCATGAAGAGGAACAGCCAGTGCTGGACTGGAGACCAGGATTCAGACTGGACACAGGGGCTCAGACCTGTAATCTCAGCACTCTGGGAGGCTAAGGTGGGAGGACTGCTAGAGGCGAAGAGTTCAAGACCAGCATACATACTGAGATCTCATCTCTATAAAAAATTCAAAAATTAAGAATACAAAAACTTGGGCGGCACCTGTGGCTCAGCAAGTAGGGCACCGGCCCCATATACCTAGGGTGGCGGGTTCAAACCCAGCCCCGGCCGAACTGCATCAAAAACTAGCCGGGCATTCTGGCAGGCGCCTGTAGTCCCAGCTATTCGGGAGGCTAAGGCAAGAGAATCACCTAAGCCCAAGAGCTAGAGGTTGCTGTGAGCTGTGACTCCACAGCACTCTACTGAGGGTGATAGAGTGAGACTCTGTCTCTACAAATAATAATAATAATAATAATACAAAAAAATATATAAAAACTAGGGGCAGCGCCCGTGGCTCAAGGAGTAGGGCACCGGCCCCATATACTGGAGGTGGTAGGTTCAAGCCCGGCCCCAGCTAAAAACTGCAAAAAAACCAAAAACAAACAAACAAAAACTAGCCAGGTGTGGTGTTGCACACCTGGAGACCCAGCTATTCGGTTGGCTGAGGCAGGAGATCACTTGAGCCTAGGAATTCAAGGTTACAATGTGCTGTGATACATCCACTGTGCTCTAGCCTGGGCAGCAGAACAAGACCCTGTCTCAAAAAAAAAAAAAAACAAAACAAAACCATAGGGACTCGTCCCCAAGACCATGTCAGCCTGAGATTCACATGCAGCATGAGCTGGACAGGTCCCGGGATGGGGGGAGGGGGGAGGCAGGGAGGCTAAACAATAAGACTCTATTTCCTAGTGGGCAGAGGCCAGATGAGATTTGATTTGTTATTCTCCACACTTTGGAATCATGAAGAAAATTTCACATCTCCAGTAGATTGTAAGCCTCTAGAGCAGCGGTTCTCAACCTTCCTAATGCCACGAGCCTTTAATATAGTTCCTGTGGGTCACGACCCACAGGTTGAGAACTGCTGTTCTAGAGACAGGGGACAAGCCTTCTACTTTTTATGGTATACTCCCTGGCACTGCAGTCATATAGTGGGTAAATGATTGGAAGGATATTATCATATCTATGTGGTAATTTTCTTCTAATCTTTTACCTCTTCCTCTTCCTTTTCCTCACTTCCTCCTCCTCATTGTCTTCTCCCTTTCTTTTTCTTGCTGTTCCTATTCCTTTTTCTTCCTCTTCTTTACTTCTTCTTAAATTAAATATTCCAGGTATAATTTACATACATATACCTTCTTAGTATACAGATCTGTTGGCTTTTATAAACTCATTCAGTCATGTAACCCCCATCACAATCAAGTGAGAGAATATTTCCATTATCCCCCCCCCAAGTCTTTTTATGCCTCCTGGCAGTTAATTCTTTCTCGGAACCCCCAGGCCCTGGAAATTTCACATCAATGAACTCATACAGCATGTACTCTTTTGTATATGGCTTCCTTTGCTTGGCATGATGTTTTTGAACGGTAGCCATGTTTTTTAGTGTATTGGCAATTTCTTCATTTTTGTTACTGGATAGTAACCCTGTATGATTGTACCCAGTCTGTTTATTCATTCATCAGTTGATAGATATTGGGGTTGTTTTGGTTTGGGGCTGTTATAAAAAACACCATGAACATTCATGTGTATGTCTTTTCAAGGGCATTTGTTTTCATTTCTCTTGGGATGAATTTCCCTTAGAATGGAATTGCTAGTTCCCCTGATAAGAATATATTTAACTTTTAAAAAAACTTTGTGGTGGGCGCCTGTAGTCCCATCCCAGCTGCTTGGGAGGCAGAGGCAGGAGACTTGCTTGAGTGCAGGAATTGGAGGTTGCTGTGAGCTGTGATGCCACAGCACTCTATCCAGGGTGACAGCTTGAGGCTCTGTCTCAAAAAAAAAAAAACCTGCCAAACCATTTTCCAAAGTCTTTATACCATTTTACATTTCCACCAAGAAAGTATGAGAGTTCTAGTTGTTCCACCTCCTTGTCAACACTTGGTTTTGTCAATGTTTTTAATTTTAGGCATTCTAGTAGATATGCAAATGCAGTTTTAATGCATGCTTCTCTCAAGACTAATGATGTTGACCACCTTTTAATGTGTTTATTGGGCATTCTTTTTTTTTTTTTTGGTGAAGTGTCTGGTCAAATCTTTTACTCATATTTTTAAAACAGACTTTATCTTGGAATAACTTTAGATTTTTAGAAAAGTTATAAAGAGAATACAGAGAGTTCCTACATACCTTTCAGCAGACCCCTGCTGTCTAACACCTTCACCAGTCAAGGTCTAGGCCCTAGTAGTGTTAGGTAGATAGTTAAGAATTCAGCCCTCCTGGCCAGGTGCAGTGGCTCATGGCTATAATCTTAGCACTCTTTGGAGGCTGAGGTAGAAGGATTAGGTTGAGTCAGGAGTTTGAGACCAGCCTGAATAAGAGTGAGACCCTGTCTGTAATAAAAATAGAAAAAACTAGCTGGGCACTGTGGCACATGTCTGTGGTCCCAGCTACTTGGGAGTATGAGGCAGGAGGATTACTTGAACCCAGGAGTTTGAGGTTGCTATGAGCTAGGCTGAGGTCATAGCACTCTAGCCTGGGGCAACAGATGGACACTGTCTCAAAAAAAAAAAAAGAAAGAAAGAAAGAACATTTTTTTTTTTTTTTGAGACAGAGCCTCAAGCTGTCACCCTGAGTAGAGTGCTGTGGCATCACAGCTCACAGCAACCTCCAATTCCTGGGCTCAAGTGAAGCTCCTGCCTCTGCCTCCCAAGTAGCTGGGACTACAGGTGCCTGCCACAAAGCCCAGTCATTTTTTGGTTGCAGCCGTCATTGTTGTTTGGCGGGCCC
>CAUYRH010036559.1:0-50322 GCA_963574655.1 Perodicticus potto | reverse complement strand
AAAAAAAAAAAAAGAATAATCTAAGCCTAAACCCAACAGAAGAAAAGAAATATCCAAAATTAAATCAGAGATCAATGAAATTGAAAACAAAAGAATCATTCAGAAAATTAATGAAACAAGGAGTTGGTTTTTTGAAAAAATAAGTTAACTAGATAAACCTTTGGCCAGACTAACTAGAAATACAAAAGCAAAATTTCTAGTTACCTCAATCAGAAATGATAAAGGGGAAATAAAAACTGATGCCACAGAGATACAAGAGATCATCTCTGAATACTACCAAAAACTCTATGCCCAGAAATTTGACAATGTGAAGGAAATGGATCAATATTTGGAATCACACCCTCTTCCTAGACTTAGCCAGGAAGAACTAGAGCTCCTGAAGAGACCAATTTCAAGCACTGAGATTAAAGAAACAATACAAAATCTTCCAACAAAACAATGCCCTGGTCTGGTTGGCTTCACAACAGAATTCTAGCAAGCCTTCAAGGAAGAGCTTATTCCTGTACTACAGAAATTATTCCAAAAAATTGAGAAGGAAGGACTCTTCCCCCAACACATTCTACAAAGCAAATATCACCCTGATACCAAAACCAGGAAAAGACCCAACTAAAAAGGAGAATTTCAGACCAATATCACTCATGAATATAGAAGCAAAAATTCTCAACAAAATCCTAGCCAATAGATTACAGCTTATCATCAACTGAGTCATACATCATGATCAAGTAGATTTCATCCCAGGGATGCAAGGCTGTTTTAACATACACAAGTCCATAATCATTATCCACTGTATTAACAGAAGCAAAAACAAAGACCATATGATCCTCTCAATAGATGCAGAAAAAGCATTTGATAAAATCCAGCATCCTTTTCTAATTAGAACACTGAAGAGTATAGGCAGATGTGGCACATTTCTGAAACTGATCGAATCTATCTATGACAAACCCACAGCTAATATTTTACTGAATGGAGTAAAACTGAAAGCTTTTCCTCTTAAAGCTGGAACCAGACAAGGTTGTCCTCTGTCACCATTACTATTCAACATAGTGCTGAAAGTTCTAGCCATTACAATTAGGCAAGACAAGGAAATGGGAGCAAGGAGGTCAAACTCTCCCTCTTTGCTGACGATATGATCTTATACTTAGAGAACCCCAAAGACTCAACCATAAGACGTCTGGAAGTCATCAGAAAATATAGTAATGTCTCAGTATATAAAATCAATGTCCACAAGTCAGTAGCCTTTGTATATGGCAATAACAGTCAATTAAGGACACAACTCCCTTCACCATAGCTTCAAAGAAAATGAAATACCTAACAAAGGACATGAAGGACCTCTATAAAGAAAATAGGAATATACCTAACAAAGGAGGTGAAGGACCTCTATAAAGAAAAATACGAAATCCTAACAAAGGAAATAGCAGAGGATATTAACAAATGGAAGAACATACCATGCTCATGGCTGGAAAGAATCAACATTGTTAAAATATGTATACTTCCCAAAGCAATCTACCTATTCAATGTCATCCCTATTAAGATACCAACATTATACTTTCAAGACTTGGAAAAAATGATTCTGTGTTTTGTATGGAACCAGAAAAAAACCTGTATAGCTAATGCAGTTCTTAGTAATAAAAACAAAGCAAGGGGCATTACCATACCAGTTTTTAGGCTGTACTACAAAGCTATAGTGGTCAAGACAGCATGGTACTGGCACAAAAATAGAGACATAGACATTTGGAATGGAATAAAAAACCAGGAAATGAAACTAACATCTTACAACCTCCAAATCTTCAATAAACCAAACAAGAACATACGTTGGGGGAAAGACTCCCTATTCAATAAATGGTGCTGTGAGAACTGGATATCCACAAGTAAAAGACTGAAACTGGACCAACACCTTTCTCCACTCACAAAAATTGATTCAAGATGGATAAAGGACTTAAATTTAAGGCATGGAATGATAAAAATCCTCAAAGAAAGCATAGGAAAAACACTGGAAGATATTGCCTTAGGGAAAGACTTCATGAAAAAGACCGCCCTGGCAAATGTAACAACAACAATAATAAACAAATGGGACTTAATGAAACTAAAATGCTTCTGTACAGCTAAGGACACAGCAACCAAAGCAAATAGACAACCTACACAATGGGAAAGAATATTTGCATATTTTGAATCAGACAAAAGCTTGATAACTAGGATTTATAGAGAACTCAAATTAATCCACGTGAAAAGAGCCAACAATCCCATATTATCAACGGGCAAGAGACATGAAAAGAACCTTCTCTAAAGAAGACAGATGAGTGGCTAACAAACATATGAAAAAATGATCATCATCACTAATTATTAAAGAAATGCAAATCAAAACCACCCTGAAATACCATCTAACCCCAGCGAGAATGGCCCACATCACAAAATCTCAAAACTGCAGATGCTGGCTTGGATGTGGAGAGAAGGGAACACTTTTATACTGCTGGTGGGACTGCAAACTAATACAACCTTTTTGGAAGGAAGTATGGAGGACCCTCAAAGAACTCAGGCTAGACCTCCCGTTTGATCCTGCAATCCCATTACTGGGCATCTACCGAGAAGAAAAAAATTCTTTTGTCATAAGGACACTTGCACTAGACTCTTTATGGCAGCTCAATTTACAATCACCAAAATGTGGAAACAGCCTAAATGCCCACAAACTCAGGAATGGATTAACAAACTATGGTATATGTACCCTATAGAATACTATTCAGCCATTACAAAAGATGGAGACTTTGCATCCTTTGTATTAACCTGGATGGAAATGAAACACATTATTCTTAGTAAAGCATCACAAGAATGGAGAAGCATGAATCCTATGTATTCAATTTTGATATGAGGACAATTAATGATAATTAATGACACAATGGGGGTGGGGGAAGGGGAGAGCAGAGAGAGAAAGGAGGAGGGAGGTGTGGGGAAAAGAAGAGCAGAGAGAGGGAAGGAGGGACGGGGATGGTTCTTGGTGTGTGCCACACCTTTTGGGGGCAAAACATGATTGTAAGAGGGACTTAACCTAACAAATGCAATCAATATAACCTGGTTTCTTGTACCCTCAATGAATCCCCAACAATAAATTTTTTTAAAAAAGGTTTTTTTTCTGGTGTGGTATTCTATTATATCAACATAAAATGGGCTAAGAAAACTAGATCATGAGGGCAGTACACTTATTCCAGAGTTCTCCCTCACCTCTTCTGCCATGCAATGTTACGGTGAGAGGGTGGCCATCTGCCATGAAGTAGGTTGGCCCTCTCATGAGACAGAGAATTTGCTGGTGCCTTGATCTTGGACTACTCAGCCTCCAGAACTGTAAGATAAATTCCTGTTGTGCCTCAGCCACCTAGTCTGTGCTATTTGTATTATTGCAGCCTGAAAGGACAAAAATAATGGCTGAGGTGTAAATATGTACTCAAGCTGATTGTTACTGACTTTTTCTTACAGCACTTTAAATCATCACCCTGCTGGAACTTATAGTAGTTCTGTAATGAGGGTCAGGCAGACATTACTGACTCTATTTTAATATAAGAGGAAAAGAGAGCTGGGGCCTGGAGATTAAATGACAGCCAATCAATAATTGCCCCTGGGCTAAGACTGAAACCCTAATGTCTCACTTGTAGACAGCCAATGCCATCTCATTCAGCTTTGCTGCCTCTCCCAGGGAGACAGTGCCTCACCAGTATAGAAACCTAGATTCTTCTGTTCCTATTGTCACTCCCATGACAGGACTCCTAACCAGAGACCAGCATACTGACTCTGGCACAGTGCCCACAGCATGGTAAATGTGGTCGATGGTGCACACTAACTATGAGGGTGGAAACATTCTGACACCCAAGTTCAGTACCATTTCTCTTTATGGAACAGTAAAACTTAATTGTCAGGGAAAAAAATCACTACCTTCCCTCAAATAGACTTTCTGTGAATTATGAAAATGAAGGTAAACTGTTTTGTCAGTTTGCTCAGCTTCCTGAATCCTTACCACACATTCTCATATACATCTTCCTCCAAAGTAGGATGAAACCTGACCTTCAGGTGCTTTATTGCTCATCTAGTACAACTTCAGGTAAAGGCTCTTAATTACTTTGAAAGTGAGACTAGAATTGGGATTATGTGACTATGTTTAACAGATATCAATCATCGATCTTATCTTGGGAGATAAAAAAAAAAATGACTCTGCATGACTTCCATGGAAGGTCATTTAGCCACAGCTAAATCTGGCTTCAAAGCCAGCCGGCCGGCCTCATTGAACACACACTTCACCTTCCACCTTCTGAAATGAACAATGCTCACTATCCCTCCAACTCACATTCAACAGGGATTCGTCCAGTCAGGTGTGATGCTCTGCACCTCTCAGCTCACTGATCCAAACCCCGTATCATACACGTCAAATGCACTTGAGACAGACACTCTAGGGAGAGCCTCTGCCTGTGTAAATCAATAAACAGGTAATTCTTAACCCCGGGTCACGTTTTCCCTATAGCAAATGCACAATCTGAGCACAGCTCCCACGAGCCAGCCATAGACCTATACCCCTTCCTCTCAAGCCAAATACCTTTATCACTAACACCACCTGCCCTGGAGGACATGGCAGAGATATTAAGTGATCTAGAAAGAGGACTCCCCAGGGTTATGCTACATCATCCTTCCTCTCTTCCTAAAACAACTGGGAAAGGAACTACCAAAGACTGAATTTGCCCTCCCCCAAAAAATTCCTGTGTTGAAACCTAATTTCCAATGTGGTAGTATTTGGAGGTAAAGTTTTGGGGAGGTAATTAAGATATGAGTGTGAGGTCCTCATGAATGTGATTAGTGCCCTTATGAAAGAGGCCTCAAAGAGATGTCTTGCCCCTCCTACACGTAAAATTACAGAGAGAAGCTCCTCTCTGAAGTAGGAAGTGAGCCCTTATCAGGGCTTACCCTGAACATGCCCTGTTCTTGGACTTCTCAGC
This sequence comes from Perodicticus potto, assembly GCA_963574655.1. NCBI lineage: Eukaryota > Metazoa > Chordata > Mammalia > Primates > Lorisidae > Perodicticus > Perodicticus potto. Next base: position 45,352 of record CAUYRH010036559.1, on the reverse strand, counting down.
CTCTAAAACTGTGAAAAATAAATGTGTGATGTTTATAAGCTACCCAGTGTATGAAATTTTATTGCATCCAAAAAAATAAGACAGGAACTAAATATTAATTTTGTAGGAGAATTTCCTATTGCAAACTGCAATAGATTTGTAGTAAGCCCTGACTCCAAACTAAAGTCATATAGGCTAACCATATGAACATTGTACTTTGATTACTTTTTTCTTATCTGTATCCTTCCATCTATTAGATTCTAAGGTCTTTTACCCTAAGTACAGATCATATCTTATTTTTTACTAGTATCTGCAGCCCCTAGCACAGACACCAACACTTATGGGTACTCAGTATTAGCTGAATAAATGCTGCTAGGTTGCAGAAGGTCTGGAGTCTATACTGTCTTTGTGCTTTTGCAACTAAAAGCTATACACTGTGTGACAAAATGTAATACCAGATAATGTAGATTTCACCCAGATCAGTCATCCTGGCCAATTACTACATAAAGTCCAATTTACAGTAATACTTCCATTCTAATTCAAAAACTACTAGCCACTGCAATCAAACTTGCAAATATTCCACCACGGTCCATGTTGACAACTTCTCAGTACTTTTTGCAATGTTTGATTTTCTTGAATACAGGAAGTAGCTAAATACAGAGTACTTTTTATACCAAACAGCAGAATTTTCACTCACCTGGACTGGCTGTCCATGGGTCATTCTACCAGGCAATTCTGATTGTTGTTCTCATGTGGAACCTAGGAGGACAGAGGCCATCAGGAGGGTGAGCCAGGCCAAACCACAAAGCAGCTCGATAGTCAGTCTGCAGAGGGAAATGAGAATTCATATCGGTATAGAAGGCCGCTGCAGTGAAAGACACTCTGTATCTGACATGTTCTCTATGAAAAGGATTACAGAGCTGCTACCTGTGTCCTTGAAAAAGTATTTTTTCCAAGAACACCACTTAACAGTACTGAGTTACGTGAAAACCCTAAGGTGTCAGATTCACTAATATATGTCCCATATATGAGTGTATCTTATAAATGACCGTTACAATTTAAGCCACCAATTAAACATGAATAACAAAGCTTAAATGGGACCTAGAGGAGAACTAGTTAGGCACTTATAAAAGGCAGACATACTCATATATTCACTTTTTTCTTTTTAAATAATATTTCAAAGCCTCCAAAACATCAACACTTTCTAGTAAATCAAAGAAGAAAAAAGAATTACTGCCCATGTTTTTGCATTCTTCATAAGATGCAGGATAATGTTTCTGTCTGCTCCTCTTTTTTATTATTCCTATTATTATTCCTAAAAGAAATATTTTATTCTTATCAAATTCAAAAGCTACATTGTACCTTTTCTTTCCACATAGTCACCCATCCCTGTAATTACTAAGCGTTAGAAAACATACCAAGAAAGAACTCTTTAAATAATCAGAGTGTTCCTTGGTACTTCAAGTAGTTAACAGGTTCTTTAAATGAAACTGGGCATTTTCAATTCTCTTGACACTCCAAGAAAACTATCATTTGGGGCAAAATGTCACCTGTTTTATCACTGACACTAAATATTTCTGTGATGCTGTGGGGAAAGAAAATCCCAGAATCAAATATGTTTCTCAAAATATTTGGAATCCTTGCAAGCATACGTTATATACATTATAGATAAAACGCCTTCTGGGCCATGTTTCCGGTGATAAATTGGTGGCTTCTTGTGTATAAGCACATTCATTGAAGGCAGGCTGATAGAATGATCTCTATGGAACTTTTAATCAAATCATACACAGAACCAGGGCTCCAAAGGTGATCTCATTCCTTCTCAAAGAAGAGAGGCAGCTGTTTCAATTGGTACCTCAGTCTCAGAAAACCACATAATAATAAAAAAAAAAAAGAAAGAAAGAAAGAAAGAAAGAAATTTTAAGACCTCTGCCTGTTCAAAAAAAGGGGGGAGAGGTAAGTAATTAAAGATTAAAAATATCCTGAAATCCTAGTATGGCAGTATAAATATGCCTCATGATACCATGGTAACATTCTTCCCTTTTTAATGAAATTGATTAATTAGTCTGTGAGCTTGCAAAATGTCAGAGCGAAAGGATCGAGAATGCTCCTCTCCCCAGCTAACACCTTCCCTCGTCTCTCTTCCTGAGCTTGTCAACTGGAAACACTAGAGGTCAATCTGAAAAAGAAATCTCCAACTACAGCTCTGTTTTAAATGCATGAGGAACAGGGAGGCTTCGACAGCTTGCATTCCAAATCAGCTCAGAAGATCCAGAGATGGGGGTGTTTCTGATATGTAAAGCTCAAACTAAACAATCCCATTTGACTGGGGTGAGGATGGAAGGAGAGAATTGGGAAGTTGTTTTGCAAATGGAACCAGCTAGAAACAAATTCATGTCTGTGTGTCTGAGGTGTACACGACAGCTCTGAAGGAAAGAGATCATTTTCAAAGTTCATACATGGACATTTCATGTGATAGTTATATCTCATATGTATATGTAAAGATAAATAAATACAAGTGTTAGCATGTTTTTACAGATACTGTAAATTTCTGGGAGTTACTAGGCAGAGGTACAAAAGGAAACACTAGGCTTTGCTTCCCGTTCAGGCAAGGGAGGTCATATTCTTTTTTGGAAGCAGAAGCAAGGACTAGCTTTGCTATAAGCCTGAGCCTGGTTAGGAGTGGATTTAGACAGACCACTGGCCTTGTCTTATTTCAGTGTTAATGTCCTACCCAGATTTTAAAAAAACCCTCCGCACATACCTCTCTGCTGCATGAGGGCCAGAAATGCCTACCCTGGGAGCAACATTGCTCACTCTCATTATCATTTTGGTCCAGACAGTTCATTGTTGTTGAAGATCGTTCTGCATATTTCAGATGTTCAGCAGCATCCCCGGCCTTTACCCGCTAGATGCTACTAACATCCCCAGTGTAACAATCAAAATTATCTCCAGAAGATGTAAATGTCTCCAGGCTCTGGCGGGGAGGGGAAACTCACCCTCAACTGAGCCCCGCTGTGCTGAGATAATCAATGAGTAAGAAAAGACAAAAAAAAAACAGGAGAGTGCTTTGTCTTGTGGAAATAGAAGTCACTAAAATGGGAACTAGAAACAGCTATTTATTTGTTCAGAGCTTTCTATAGCGAGGGAGTCAGCACCATCACTTGTGATTTGCAGAGATTCAAGGGCAGGCAGGGGAGTATCACCGTTGGGGGAAAGGGACAGGGAGGCTCTAATTGGAGTTTGTTGGCACCATGAAGCTGGGGTCAGGCATCTTATGCGACTGATTTGGGAAGCTTGTTTGGCTTCCTGTGGTTCATCCTGCCACGGAACAGGGGGATGAGGAGGGCAAAAGCATAAGGAATCTCACAGTCACTCACCAAGTCAGTTTCCACCTTTGCACACTGACCTACCACTGTGCCTAGAGGCATTTGTAGTAGTCTTCCTTTTGCTGCTATAACAAATCACCACAAATTCAGTGGCTTAAAACTATGCAACTTGATCATTTTACAATTCTACAAGTTAGAACTCTGATATGTACCCTGGTAGGCTACAGTCAAAATGTCAGCTAGTGTCTCCCTTCTGGAGGCTTCAGGGGACAACCCCTTTTCTTTCCTTCCCCAGCTTGTAGACATCACTTGCATTCTTGGCTTATGGCCCCGTCTTCTTTCTTCAAAGCCAGCAAGTTACATTCATGAGAAGTCACAACTCCCTGTAATTCTCTCCACCGCCCTCTTCTAATTTTAAGGATCCTGTGACTACATTGGATCCACCTGGATAATTCAGGCTACTCTCCCAATTTAAGGTCAACACTTTAGCAACCTTAATTTACTGATTTATTAATTATAAATTAATTCCACTTGAAGGCTTAATTCGTCACCATTTAGCATAACATGTTCTCAGGCTCCAGAAGTTAGGACATGGACCTTGTTGAGGGCCATTATTCTTCCCACCACGTCAATAAAGAAACAAAATGTGTTCCCTAGATGAGGAACATCAGTGGTGCCACAGCGTCACCTGGAAACTTGTTAGAAATGCAAATTCTGAGGCTTCACCCCAAGACATGTTGCTTCAGAAGCTCTGTATCCCAGCAACCTGTTGGGTTTTTTTTTGGGGGGGGGGAGGTTCTTTAACACAAGTATTTAAACTTTTATTTCACATTATGCAAGGTCAATTGTAACACATTAAAAAATGACAACAGCTGTCAGCTTCAATTTTACATTTATCCATTGGAAATGTCCACTTTAAAAGCTGAACAAAATTACAATATTGTCTGTGACAGCTAAGCTTCAATTCAACTGCTTATACAGATAAAATTTACTATTGAAAACAGTAATGTTATATCTGTCCACATTCTGTGATACTTCGACTAACAGACCCTTAAAGAGAACCAAATGATTCAACATTTTTCACAATATCTATGCCATCCTTAACAGACCTAGCAGTAGCCTCTATTTTAACAAGCCCTACAGGCAACGCCAAGGCAAACCCATGCTAGAAAAACACTGATCTATATTCCACTCTCTCCACTCTAAAAGTGGTCTGTACCCATGTATGAGGCCTTTGGGTAGCACAACAATTAAATTCCTCAGAAATATACTATTTACAGAGTAATTACAGAGTAATCTTTCCAAAATGTGAATTCTAATCATCTTATTCATCTACTACTAATAATGCATGTGATGGTTAATTTTATATGCCAACGTGACGGGTAAGGCTTGCCCGGATAGCTAGTAAACCATTAGGTGTCTCTCTGAGGGTATTTTCAGAAGGGATTAGCATTTCAATTGGTAGACTGGGCAAAGAAGATTTCCCTTGCCAATGGGGTGGGTACCACCCAACCCCTCCAGGGCCTGACTAGAACAAAAACACACAACAACAGTGAGTTTGTTCTCTGCTTGAGCTGGGGCATCTATCTCTCCTGCCCTCAGACTTAGTGCTTCAATTTCTCTGGTGTTCAGGCATGGACTAGAATGACACCATTGACTTTCTTCCAGCTTGCAATGGTAGCTCATGCCATAATTATCACATGAGCCAATCCCTCTTTCTGTGTAACTATATTTATCCTATTGGTTCTATTTCTCTGGAGAACCTTGTCTAATGCAATGCATCTCCCCCATGATCCTGTATGGATAAAGTCCAAACTCCTCAGCATGACATGAACAACTCCTGCATCTTCTCAGCCTTGCGTGTTTCCCCAGGCTTATCTTTCTCCTCCCTGCACTCACTAAGCTTCTTGGAGCTATGGGCACTTTCATGCTTTCATGGGTCATCCACCCTCTTTCTCTTCTTGTGGGAAGTTCAACTTCTTTTCCTGGCACCTTAATAAGATCGTGTCCTTCAGAAAACTGCTCTGACCTCCATAGGAAGTTATAAGTTGCAATTTCTGTGGCCTGCAATCCCTTGTATAAAAATCTCCATAGCACTGTTATGGAATGATACATATATCATTTTATATGTGTGTCTCCTCCCACCCCCACCCCAACTCTGAAACTTTCAGGCATCACGGTATAAAATACCAGAATAAAGCAGGGCACCTGGACACTGGGAGATTCTCTGTGAATGCCTAAGTGAATGAACAACTGATAACATTTAATGAAACATTATTCCAGCATTTACTGGTGATAGCCTAAGGAACAGCTGCCATCAGATAAATTTGTCCAGAAAGAAGTTTCCTGAAGACATATTAATATTTAAGTGATGCTAGCAATAATCACCTTAATCTTCTATGAGGGGAAATAACCCTCAAGGGCAAGAAAATATTATTAAAATCTTCCTCCCACATCCCAAGCCTACCTCCATACACCCCCTGATACTTCCTCCTGAACAATAACCTGGGACCTGATCCAAAAGTTGTGAAACAACTCACTGGATACTGGTCATCTTGGCAAAAGGGCTCCACTATAAGCAGTGCCATCATGGGCTATGGAGGTTAGGAAGGAGAAGAGGAAGAAGTTAGCCTCAAATTGCCATAGCAGAACCACCTGTGCTACACAGACATGATGCTGTCCCTAGCTAATTGTCTGTGGATGTGCTGGAGATTTCCTCAGCTTCCTAGGACAGGAGGGTATGGAGAGAAGAGTAGGGAGGTGGCACAGTGGGGAACAGCCCCAGAATTTTAAGTCAGGCCACTAAGGCGGCACTTTTCTGGTTGTGAGTGTGTGGTCAGTGATTTATGTGTCAACCTGACTAGCCCACAGGGTGTCTAGACGTGTGGTGTTTGGTTAAATATTATTTCTGCCTGTGTCTGTGCAGGTACTTCTGGATGAGATTCATATGTGAATCGAAAAATTGAATAAGCACGTTGCCCTCTCCAAGGTGAATGGGCCTAATCCAATCCATGGAAGGTCAGAATAAAATAAAAGGCTGAGAAAGAATGCTTTCTCTCTGTCTTCAAGCTGGAACATCTGTCTTCTCCTGCCTTCAGACTTGGACTCAGATAGGAACTTACACCATCAACTCTCTGAATCTCCAGTTTGCTGACAGCTCGTAGGACTTTTAAGCCTCTATAACTGCATCAACCAATTTTTTGCAGTTTTTGGCCAGGGCTGGGTTTGAACCCGCCACCTCTGGCATATGGGGCTGGCGCCCTACTCCTTTGAGCCACAGGCACCGCCCTGCATGAACCAATTTTTATAGTACGTATTATACACACAAAGTAGAACGTCTATGAGTTCACTGCGTGAGGGACTGTAACAAGCTGGTCAACATAAGGCCTACTTTGCTGATACATGTGGTGCATGTCTGGTCTATGAAAATTAGGTCAACTTAAGACCATATCACTACTTTGACCATTTCTCTAAGTTGACCCAATTATATCAACCCTGAATTAAGGGAAGAAAAGTACTTTACATCAAACCATATACATATGGACATAAATCACTGAAACTGATGTTTTGCCAAATAATATTTAACCCTTTCTATGTGCTATGCATCTTGGTCTATTCTATTCTATTTTATTCTTTTTTATCCCATTTATTTTGTAATACTCTAGTTTACAGAAATACTTCATTTTATGAAAAAAATGCTAGTTACAATTTCAATAAATTGTTAAATGCTCCACAAATTTTTTACCACCCTACATTAGTCCAAGTTCTACAGAGAAACAGAATCAATAGGATATTTGTATGTATACACACGCACACAGTAGAATCTCTATGAGTTGACCACAGAGGTCAACTCAGAGTCAATACAATTTGAACACACCACTCAAGGAGATATTGGACTCATGCTGGACAATTCTCCTGAAACACTCTTATCTCTTTATCTGGAAGTGATTCCATCCTGAAATGGTTGCCTACTTTGCATAGACATTGGTACCTGGCACACACATGGCTATTGTGGGTTTCACTGTGAGTTCGCATATGTGTCCTAACTTTCCAATCATACTCTAGGTTTTCTGTATGGACAGACTTCCATTCTGCTTCACAACTTCCTCCAAGCTTACCCCACTGTCTGGCCCACAAAATAAGTTCTTAATGAATATTGGTTAGTTGATCCGTCAAGCTCTCTGGCGCCTCTTTGCACAAGGCTACTAATGTTAAATCAGGACCCCACCCTTATGAATATTGTATACTATCAACTTTATTAAGAAAATCAGGTAAAATGTTTAGAAGAAAAAAAAAATCAATAACCCCTCAAGAAGAGTCCAAATTCCAGAGGTCCCTTTGAAAAGGACAATTACAGACAGTCCCAACTAATGCCTTATGCCCCTACTAGCAAGAGACAGTGGAACTGCCACCCTGCATTGACAAGAGCAGAAACAAATACAACCTGTTGTCTTTGTTGTGAATCTATGCCCTCCCCCAACCATCACAATTAAGTGAGAAATTGCAGTGGATACAATCAGCTCCCATTTATTACCAATGTCTCACTGCAGCAAGCATTAATAATACATCTTATATTTATAGAGCTTTTGTTTTCCAGCTTTCCTTGATAGTGAGCCAGCAAGATTTGAGAATGTCTGTAGGATCCAGCCTTTGTTAGTAAAAAAGCAAAAAAAACCATTTTCAAAGACAGAAAAATTCGAATTATAAAGCTATTTACATATTCAGTATCCATGTGCAATTATTCAGTTACTCCACTACTTTATGATATATCTGACGTGAGTCATTATAATAAAACCAGAAACAAAAGCCACACATAAAACAAGAAAAACCACTGAAACAAGTCCTTGGTATGGACAAAGCTTCCTGCCTCAATGCATAATTTATACTGTCTATAAAGCCAACACCTGGGAACTGCTAATTTAATTAGTTTGTATTGAACACTTAATTGTAGTAAGCCAAGGTTTTAGACTAGTTTGACAGCTGTTTTCATTACATCTAATTAATCTGTGGCGTTCAGTTCTCTTTCCCACCGTATCAGTCAGCTCAGGCCTCCATAACAAAATACCACAGACAGGGTGACTTGAACAACAGAAATTTATTTTTTCACAATTCTGGAAGCTGGAGAGCCCAAGATGAAGCTCCCAGCAGGGTTTACGTTCTGGTGAGGGCTCTCTTCTTGGCTCGAGGATGGCTGCTTTCCTGCTACATCCTCACACCGCCTTTCCTTGGTGTGTGCCCTCGGGGCCCAGAGAGATCCGTCAAGCTCTCTGGCACTTCTTTGCACAAGGCTACTAACGTCAAATCAGGGCCCCACCCTTATGACCTCATTTAACCTTAATGACTTCCTTAGAGGCTTCGTCTCCAAATACAGTCACGTGGGGGGTTTGGGCTCCAACATGTGATCTTAGGGAGGACACCAACATTCAATCCTCACCATTCATCTTGCATAGACTGTAGAGACCAGTTAGTTTTGTCTGGTCTGAGGATTCAGTTGCATCAGATGATATCATGTCAGGGTCACACTCCCTTAATTTTCCCTCATCCCAGCAACATATGTGCCGACAGTAGAAAGTGTTGCCTCTCAAGGACACTCCATCCGTCTGCAGGAGTGTCACTGCCCCTTCCCAAAGAACAAGCCTGTGGGCCCAGCATCTCCTTCCCAAGGTTTCCTGACTATACCAGCCTTCATAAAGGCATGCATTCACTTCTTCTCCAGTTGGCACACACTTATTAAGGTACTTGTAGCAGAAATGCACAAGGGGGTGGAGTTACAGGGCCAAATGAAACCCAGTCCTTTCCAAGGATTTTCAAGCCCAGGGGAGGACACAGAAAAGACCCTAACATTAAGAATTCAGGACAGGCACAACCTTAATATTTGCAGGCCTAGGTGGAGGGTACATATAGGGCCCAGATACCATATGACATAATTCAAGCCAACAGCAGTTAAATAAAATATGTTCTCTTCTATGGCTTTAATAAATATAACTTCAAAATTACCTGGAAGGCAGTTTCAGAATTAAAACTAGCAGAACAGAGAAAAACCAGACCCCAGCCTATAGCTCACTACCCTTTGTTTTCTTCGCCAGCTCCAGGCAGCCTGGCCAGGGGCCTGGCACACACATGCAAAGCCCTTGCACATAACTATCCCTTGGTGGACTGAAAAATGCCCCCACATAGGTTCTGGAAATAGGGCAGAGAGTTTTAGAGCCTGGGTTTGTGGTGTGTTCAAGTTTGGGGCAGCCAACTGAGAGGGACATTTAAAAAAGGACAGAGCAGGGCCCTCAAAAGCAGTGCATGGCAAGCACTCCTCTGCATCAACACCACCTAGAGAGCACATTAGAACAAGGATGCCTGGGCCCAAGCCTCAGAGATGAGGCTTCCGTAAGTCTGGGTTGAGGGCCAAGAATTTCATTTCTAATAATGCCCACAAGATGCCTGTTGGTGAACCGTACAATGAATAGCAATCCTAAACCACAGGGACCAGGACAGGACCCAGTTGAATCTAATAAGTCTAACAGTGGCGATAATTTTGTGAGATATGTGCTACCAAAAAAATCTATGCAGAGTACTAGGGGAGGGCAACAACAGATACAGTAATAATAAGTATATGTAAGTGTATATATACTTACATACCTACAAGTACATACCGAGAGTCAACTCTCTGCCAAGTATTGTGTTAACTGCTTCATTCATTCATTCACCAAATAATTGTGAAATGAGAGACTGTGCATGTAAAAGAACTCAGAATTATACAAACCCCCCTCCCCCGCAAAATGGTCCATCTTATTGTAGGTAAATTTAAAAGGTTTACAAAGTAAAAGCAAAAGAAAAGAGAAGAAGAAAAAAGAAATCTGTTCTAGAGACTTCCAGTTCTTTTAACAGCAGAGTATCTTGTATCAGAGTGTTAACTCGGCTACTAATTATAATGTATGGTCAAAATAGTTAAAAATGCTTCTGTTTTGAGGCACTAGAAAACAACCTACTAAGTGCAAGACACAATTCTAGGCATGAATATGTTCCAAAAGAAAAGGATAACCTTCTTGCCTTCTTTTACATGTATGCCTATAGCATGCATCCCCAATTGTCATAATATTAAAAATTAATCATAGTTATTCCCATTTAAAAGATGAGGAAACTTTCTCTGACATGTTAAGAAATTTGTTAGAGAACCAGCAGAGAAAAGATTTAAACTGGGGTCTGTCTAACACTGTCCGCTCCCCCAGCTCTTTCCACCTTTCAAGAGTGTGGGAAATCTAGGGAGACAAGGAGGTCTAAGTAAACCTTCTAGAAGAGGTAATGACTTTTACTAACAAAAGTTAGTGAAGTAGAGAAACGATCATAATAAAGACATGCCAGAAGAGGGGAGAGTTTGTGTGGAGGCAGGAGTGTTACATAAAATGGTGAATTAAGGGAAGGTAGAGTGGATCCTTGGGTGTGGTCCCAGGTACTCAGGAGGCTAAGGTGGGAGGATTGCTTATGCCCAGGAATTCGAGGCTGCAGTGTGCTATAATGGACTCTGTGACTAGCCACTGCACTTTAGCCTGGCCATCATAGTGAGACATGCCTCTAAAAGAAATAAAGGATGAATCCTTTTATCTGCAGAGGTGAATGTAGGCTTACCTCGGCAAGCAGGAAAGAGGCACATGCACAGAGAAAATGTTAAATATGTACACAGTAAGCCAGAGAATTAAGAGACAAAGACAAAGCAGGCTTGGGGAGAATGGTGAGATTGGTGTTACACATGTTCTTCCCATCCTCACCTCTCCCATTGTAATTAATGTCCACCTAGTTTGGTTTGTAATTACTCACACACCTCACAATGAAATCTCTATTGATATATGGGACATTTATTTAAGTAGTCTGCCATTATTTCACTATTCACATGTCTATATCTGGGCTTCTCAATAGCCTAGTAATTTGTGAGCAAGAACTGAGTGGATCGGTTTCACAGAATAGCTATTCATTATTTGTTGATTTCATTCAAAAACGAATGAAGTGTCAATATACTTTGTGAAAAAGTTATTACCACTGAAGATGTCAAGTTACTTCTCATTGTTGATGAGCAGAACAAACAATACGATGTGTCCCTTAGGTAGGTGCTCAGGAACATTCACATTAGTAGAAGCTCACTTCATTGGCAGAGCGAGGCAACAGAGCAGTTCCTAATTGGACAGAGATTTCTTGATTATGTCTTGATCTAAACAGAGCTAACAATTCTGCTCATAATTTCTCATGTGGATCTTAAGATAATTTTATAGAATCTAAAATAGTCTCTAAAAATCTATCAACCTAATAAATTTCAGCAAATCTCTTACTGTAGAATTACTCCTTTATTGAATAAAAACAAACAAGACACATTCCAATACATTTTAAACTCACAGACAAGGTGCATCAAGGTGACTTCTTAGTCACTGCACTAAGAGATTTAGCGAGAACACTGGTATGCCTATAAAAATTTTTTATAATGTTGCAGCAGAAAACCTACAAAAGGGCCACTGAAAAGAAAAATATGGATTCTCCAGCTTACATTTTAGAGTCCGCATTAGGAGGTATGATTCTTTGCTTCCCTTGTACAAAAAGCATTCTGTGAAGTATTCAGTAACCAGAAAGAGGACAACTAACAAATTTGAGATAGTAACTTATGACCTAGTGGATTATGTGACAAAATTCGCCATAAGACCTCTGTTGGCCCCTGCCATAGAACACTCTTAGCTGTAAAGATACAAGGAAAGCTGCCCTCATTGCGGATGGGTGTAAGGGAAGGATGAGATAGAAGCTCTTGTGATTATAACAAGGTTATCTGAAGGCTGCTGCTCACCAAATTGCCCTTCACGTTTCTCTCGGTTTGACTAAACTTTAGACTGGCTTCTTCCTAACCACAAATCCCTGACTGCCCTTTACTTCAGCATTTACTTTAGACAATTTCCAATTGGAAATTTTTATGTGCCCCTTTGAGATGTAAACCTTTTGCAACCCAAGAATGACCCAGAAGCTGCCCTTTGAAGTGTAATCGTCATGAAAGCCGGTAGTACCGCATCCCCCAGTCTCTGAGGGAGGGGAAGAGCCTAACTTCCCTCATAGACGATTAGGGAACGCGAGTGGCCTAATCACATCGACCAATCTCCTGCTAGTGCTTCCCCGAGAGAATCCCAGAGCACTAGGAGGAAGGAGATGAGACGTTCCAATAAGCCTTATTGGATAAGGCATCTCTGCTTTCTGAGATTCCAAGCTACATCTACCTGTTGGAATAGACCAGGGAAGATCTGGCCAAGCCACAGTGGTGTGGAAGACTGACAGCCCTGGAGACTCTAGGTTGATGACTTGGCAAAAACTAAGGGTTTGCGGGTAGGAAGGCCTCATTAGTAATAGCATATGGCTATGATCTGTGCTTTGGGGGACAAAGGCCAAGCGTCTGAGAGAGCACGAAGAGAACAGAATTCCTGGAGTCCTAGCCTGGTACGCTGCAACTTATGCAGGGGCCAACTTCCACAGCGCCACCTTGTGGCTGCAAGAGACAATGGCCGCGGAGGACTCCGGTTTTTTCGTCAGGCTTCCTGTGGAACCGAAGGAGCCCCAGGGCCTTTGGGCAGCTGGAGGTTGAGGGGTGGAATTGGTGAACTTCAATGGACCTCCTGCTCACAGCAGTGCTACCCAAACAAGTGATTAGGAAACACAAAGAGCTTTTAATGCATTTAAATAGATAAGTATGCCCACATTTTGGAACTGGTTATCCAACATATAATTTTATTTTTCTTTTGAGACAGGGTCTCAAGCTGTTGCCCTGGGTATAAAGTGCTGTGGAGTCATAGCTCACATCAACCTCCAACTCTTGAGTTCAAGCAATCCTCTCCCCTCAGTTTTTCTATTTTTAGTAAAGACAGGGTCTGGCTTTTGCCCAGGCTGGTCTAGAACTTATGAGTTCTAGCAATCCACCCATCTCGGCCTTCCAGAATGCTAAGATTATAGGCGTGCATCACCACACCCAGCCATACATGTATTTTTTTAATGAAAATAGTCACATGACAAAAAATACTTTTATCTAGAGACAAAGATACTTTTATCTAGAGTGGAGAAACCAGACTGAATAGTGTTTAGACAGGTGGAAGTGGACAGATCTTCCGCAGCAATAATTCCTAATCTCATGTCTTCTCCCTATTGGGTATGACTTAATTCATCACAACAATGATAAAAGAGTATAGTAAGAACCCTGACCAGAACTCTAGGACCTCTCAGAAGATTTAGCTGCCAAGGCACGTTACGTATCAAATTATTAAAGGAGGCAGCAGCATCAGAAATGGTGAATCTGCATTACAAAACCTCAGTGAAGTGTACAAAAGTTCTGTGCTTTACGTGGAATTCATAAAGTAACTTCAGACTTAGGAAACATTAATAGACAGACTCAACCTACCAGGAATTTTATTTGTAATTTAATAATTCTTATTACACAATTAAGACTATCTCCCTTGTAGAACAATTAGAAAACAAAAATGAAATTTCCCATAATCTCACTACCTCTGCATAAATACAGTACTATTAATATTATAATATACATATTTCTAAATTTTTACATAAATAATATATGCTGTTTGCAAAGTAAAATCACAATGTGCATCCCATCTGATAACCTTTTTTCCTCTTAACAAATACATCATAAAATATTTTTATAGATAATAAATATAGATATATTAACAAACACACAGCAGATTAAGAAAAATTTGTATGATTAACTCTTTTAGCATCTATTCAGATGATACACAGCAAGATGCAAATATTTTCATTTCTGTGGCTTTTGGAATTTAACTCTCTTGTGAAACAGCTGTCCCATTTTGTGTGTCTGCGCTAAGAATACATGTGGAAGTGGGGAGTCATATTTTTTCATCTTTTTTATGGTTTATAACTGATCCTCAATCCTTAATCACTGAATCAAGAAGAAAGGAGTGCGATGTTCTCCCACAAAGTATTTATAATAAACATCTCTCCATTCCATAGTTATTACCAAGAGGCACATTTCAATGTGCTAGATGACATCTTACCCTCTCTACCAGGACAGAGAAGAGAGGATGCCCATTTCTAGGAGTAGGGCTACTTGCCTGTGGTGTGTAACCTATCAATTGATCTTTCAGACGCTATTATTTTATATCATCTATGCTCTATTATATTTCAGCCCTGCTAGGCAACCCAGTAATACCTCTACCAAACCTCAGCTTGCTCTTTTCTCCACCACACTTCTACTGTGGGGTTGTCTTAAACTTTTTAAAATTAAAAGGTAAGAAAGAAGCTTTCACTCCCAGAAGCCATTACCCACCGCTGCCCCCCGAGGCTTATAAAAGAAGTGTCTCTGACCCTAATCATATATTTACTAAGCAATGAAAGGTTAAAAACCCACTGAGGAGAACATGGTCAGCCATGAGTCACTCGTGCCCCAGAGTAAAAGGAGAACTTGCAAATTAAGGTATATCTGTTCTGATAGTGTATCAGAGAAAATAGGAAAGATGTAACAATCACAGGCCGCCTCATTACTCATACGGAATCTGTGTACAGCTACTAGGTCTCCAAAGTGATAGAAGCAAGTGCAGAGGGCAGGAGAAGCTGCTCTCAAAGGACTGAGTGAGGATACTTTAGCCAGCAATGATCTTGAGTGCAGTTGTTGTGATTCAGAGCCAAATAAGCAAAAGGTAATTTTTGAAATCACACTCCATCAGCTAAAACTAATTTCAAGCCCCCCTAAAGTTCCTGAATTATGTGTGCATGACAGATGTGGGGTTGATTATCTGTTCTGTGACTCTGCAATGTATTACCTAAGGTGACCCTGAACACAAAGGCCCTTATTCCTTCCAATGCTTGGTTGCCACTCATCTGTTCACTGTTCTTGGGTGAACAGATATATTCAATGACGTAGAAAAAGATCTCATCTCAGGCTCCTGGCCTCTTATCCTTCCTGCCATTCAAAACTCCTCTATCTTACTGGTCATATTTATTGAAAAATTATGATTTTTATACACTAAAAGTGGACCAATACAAAATTGTTCAATGTATAGGGCCAATACACAATTGATAGGAAAGCAGCCTTTATCCTCTTCTCAGGGAGCACCAATGTGCTACATGCCATGAGTACATTTAGTCATTAGCTACTAACCAGAATGAGGCTTCAACCCTGCCCTACTCCCTATACTGCTGTTTCATAGTCTTTCAGAGAATTTCATGCAGGTTAATAAAGGGAATGCATTAAATGTAAAATAAATGCAATCATGCCTTTTTAAATGCTTTTCCTACAAAGCAATCCACAAATCAGACAAAAGGCTCTATGCAGTTAAGTTTCCAGATGTAATTCAACAAAAATATTTAAATCTACACATCTAAAAACCTCAATGAATTCCAAGTAGACAGAAGTAGACAGAAGCTACAATGGAGTTTCAGCGTCTTGAATGTCTGGGCTGCCCTGTTGGTCTATAGGTTCCATAAAAGCTAAAACAGTGTCTGCCTTGTTTGCCACTATATCCCCAGCACCCAGCACAGTGGCACAGAGTGAGTAGTCACCACATATTTGGTGTGTGGAAGGAAGGGCAGGAGGAAGGGAAAGGGAGAAAAAGAAAGGAAAGAAGCAAGGAAGGAAAGGAGAGTGGGCAAACAGGGTAATTGCAAGAGGGAAGGGAGAGAGTAGAGAGAACCACGTTGACTCTGATGGGATGGCTCCACCCCTCCTACACCCCTGCTCTCCCTCAGAGAGTAAATGCAAGAAGGTGGTAGTGGTAAAAGAGAAAAACCAGGAGTCTCTGTTTGTCATGGAATGGTTACTATTAGAAAAAGAGAATACCAGAGCCATGGAATCCATTTTTGCTTCTGTCATTTTGATTTTTTTTTAAGAACAGCTACTTTATTCTTTTTGAAAAAATGATTCGTAATTATTATAAAAATTCAAGCAATGCAGGAAAGTACAAACAAGAAATGGAAAAAAATCACCCAAACCTCATTGCAAAGAATCATGTCATTAGCATTACATAAATAAGTTTCCAACCAGCTTTCTATGAACATTTACAAATTAAAGTGTTGCCACACTTACAATATCATCTTGTAAATCTGGGATCATCTGTGCATCCTATCTCTTGATTTAAGCTAACCCAGATGAGCCTCTCTTCCCACCAGTTAGTCAGCTGACTGATCTAGGTGACCAGAATTGAACATGGTGAAATGCAATGACTGTGGCTCTGTCACTGGACCCCTCAGGCTGAGTGGCAGGTATTGCTGTCCCTGGGCAACAGGCTGCCACCAGAATGGAAAGCAACCCCAGTTGCTTTCAGCCTTTCAGCAGCATGAAAAATCATTATATCAACACCACTGTCCCTAACCAGGACAAAACACAAGTAAGGCAAAAGACTTATCTTTTCAGACTAATAAAAAGTTGAGATATAATAACATCTGATTTCCACCTAGTTTTATCTAAAATGATGAGAAAACAGTTGCCAGTGTGCTTTTCACAACTGAGCACCAATCCTTCCTTGAGGGGGGTCTCCACTGAACAACAAAACTAGTATCCTAATTGGAAAGAGTAAGTAAGCCTCTTGCTTTTGACTGTCTTGGGGTAATAAAAGAGTTTGAAATGGACAAGGTATCCGTATGTGCACAGTTCATCCTTCCTCTCCTCCAGATCTGCCCCCTGCAAAGACTTTGCCTTTGTCCACTGTCCCTGAGCCACATAGTACACGGCAGGAAAGGCTCTGCTCCATGTAAGGAGGACTGTAGTCTTCCAGGGCAGCCTAAGACAAGGTGAGTACTTCTCTCTAATTCCAAGGTTCAACAGTTAGAAGCTCACCCCTAAGCTGTTTTCATAAAGCCCTGTCAGCAACAAAGCTGATATTTTCATCTTTATCAATTTTATCTTGATTGGAATAAAACTTGAGAAGGGAGATAGGGGTACAATTTATTAGTACTCCCCACTCCAAAAGCCAGTAATATACATCAAAATTACACTCCACAACTACTTTGGTTTCAATATATAGTCTATAGCAGTGATTCTCAACCTTCCTAATGCCGTTGCTACTTAGCAACGAAAATAATTTTATGGCTGGGGGTCACCACAACATGAGGAACTGTATTAAAGGGTCGCGGTATTAGGAAGATTGAGAACCACTGCTCTATAGAATAGATTTGGTACTAGATTAGGAAATCAACTCATGAGAATTTGTATATGTATGCGTATACACACATATACATGTACATCAACTATATGAAGATGTCTCTGTAACCATCTGTGTGTGTGTACACACATACACATACACATCAGCTATATGAAAATGTGTCTGTAAACATCTGTGTGCATGTGCATACATATACATATACATCAACTATATGAATATATGTCTATAACCATCTGTGAGCATGTACACACATACACATCAACTACATGAATATATGTCTATAACCATCTGTGTGCATGTACACACATACACATCAACTACATGAATATATGTCTATAACCATCTGTGTGCATGTACACACATACACATCAACTACATGAATATATGTCTATAACTATCTGTGTGCATGTACATACATACACATACATATTAACCATATGAAGATATGTTTATAACCATCTGTGGGCATGTACATACACATCAACTATAGAAAGATATGTCTATAACCATCTGTGAGCATGTACACACATATACATACATCTCAAATATGTGAAGATATGTTTATAACCATCTCTGGGCATGTACATACACATTAACTATAGAAAGATATATCTATAACCACCTGTGTGCCTGTACACACATACATATACACATCAACTATATGAAGATATGTCTATAACCATCTGTGTGCATGTACCATATACACATACACATCAACTATATGAAGATTGTCTACAACCATTTGAGTTATTTATACTATATCAAGTTTAGTGAAATATTCCAACTTTCTAAGAACACAGCAATATTGTCCTGCTACCACAGAACTTGAAGTTAGAAGATGCCATAGATATGTACAGATATAGACATGAATTTCTGTTTTTCAAATCTCCCTTTCCAAACACATATTAGTATACATCACTATAAGAAGTTTTTAGAACAAAGATCAGCAAGGTACAACCCACAGATTCAGCCTGTGACCTGTTTTAATACACACAGAAAGCCAAAATGACAGGTTTTACATTTTTAAAATATTATAAAGAAAAACAAAAATTATACAACAGAGACCATATGTGACCCACAAAGCCCAAATTATTTACTATAGGGCTCTTCAACACACATACACTGTTGTCTTCTACCTTACAGTGAATCCTAGATCCTATAGGTGTAATGTAATGGATAGAAGCATGAAGTTAGACTTGAATTCAAATGTAAGCTTTGACAACATTTGCTATGTGACTTTAAGCAAGTTACTTAATTTCCCTCAGATTCAACTTCTTGACTTTTTTTTGTTTGTTTTCATTTTTTCTTTTTTTTTTCAGAATATTTTGTGTGTGTACATACATACACATACACATCAACTATATGTAGTTTGTGCTACAGGAGCACAAACATTTTGGTTACATAATTTGCTTTTGTACACTTTAACTCTAAGTTGTAAGTGTGCCCTTCACCCAGAATATGTGCATTTCACCTGTTAGGTGTGAATTTACCCTATCCATCATGCCTCCTCCCACCTACTTGACTTCCATTGAGTTTTACTTCCATATGTGCACATAAGTATTGATCAACTAGTTCCAATGAAAAGAAAGGGATAATAGTACCTAAGTGAGTTTTTTATGAAGCCTTGATAACATAAGAAGTGTAAAGCAATTAGGATAATGCCTGGCATGTGACATTGCTTAATAAATTAACTACTCTTAATCAAGTCTAGTTACATGCTGGTGCACTTCTTGGTCCATGCCCCCTCCAACTAGCCATTCCTAGTCCTACCGTCTACCCCAGAGACAAATTATTCTCATGTATCTAAAGATAACTTTTCCATGAAATCCTTTTGCCTTTTTCTATAAAAACAAATGCAAAACTAATAATAAAATGTTATAGTCTAAGTAAGATTTCAGGGAAAAATACTGTGCCATAGATCAGTTTGGTCAATACGGCTGGCAACCTTCCTAGAAATGGGGAAATTCCACAGAATACTTCATTACATTTAGATCTTCATTACAAAATAATTTAGTGTTAGCACAACCAGCTCCTTACACAAAATATGGGCTAAGTGAATAATCATATTCTCAATTAGAGAGCTCCAGAGCTGAGGGTCAACAGTTAATACTGGGGTGATTTGACATGCATTTCTGTTTAATGCTCACATACACAAAATTTTTTTAATTGTTTCTGCATCTTTTGACCTCATTGCAGAAGTTTCTAAGCCTTTTTTTCTTGCCCTCTTGAGCTAACTCCATATCCAACATATGTACACAGACTGAACTGCAGACAATCTGAGCTATTCCAAAAATATATTCATTGGAAGTAGCTTCCCTTAAGAACTTCCCTTGAAGACTGCCTGCCTTGTGTCTTTATCCCTTGACAGGAAAAGCACAGAAGAGCTGCCACTCAAGTTCAGGTAATATTTGTGGTGATAGGAGAGGGGCTTTAGCTCTGTCTGAGAATTCTCTCAGTTGCATTTTGTAGCAACATGGTAACACATTATTTTTTAGAATTGCCAAGAAACAAAAATCTAAACAAAACAGACCCCAGAGGCTAATTGTAGACAATAAAAATCAAATTTGTATACAAGCTAGTAAACTCATGTTTATAACTCAGATATGTTAAAATATAGATGGCATTTTTATTTTTGATAACTTTAAACTCCTATTTCAATCTTCTATTCTGAAGGAGTAAAGATAAACATCTTAGTGGCCTCTTTCCCAAGATAACATTTGATTTCAGGAGAGTGGGGTACATACATCTGTCAAGGGGTCTAGAGGAGGCCCTCCGTGTCAGAGTAATTGAGAGGCACAGTAGGTAAGAGCATAGATTTAGAGCCAAACTGCCTGGGTTTGGTTCCAGCCTCTGCCAGTTACTAGCTGTAAGACCATGCGTGAGTCACTTAACTGTCCTCTGCCTCAGTTTTCTCATCTTTGAACTGGGGATAACAACTTCTGTGTCATAAGGTTGTCACATGGATTAAGGGAGTCAACATTTATAAAGCACTTGAATATGTAATGCTTACCAAGCACTAAAGGCTTGGTAAGCATTACATAAGTAGTCATTAAATAAATAATCAATAAAGGCCGGGCACGGTGGCTCACGCCTGTAATACCAGCACTGTGGGAGGCTGAGGAGGGAGAATTGCTTGAGCTCAGGAGTTCGAGACTCGCCTGAGCGAGAGTGAGACTCTGACTCATTAAAAAAATGGAAAAACCCAGCCGGGCGCAGCAGCAAGCGCCTGTAATCCCAGCGGCTTCCAGAGGCTGAGGCAGTGGGATGCCCACAGCCCAAGTCAGAGGTTGCAGTGAGTTACCACGCCCACTGCACTCTGCTCAGGGGCATAGGGTGGCACTGTGTCTCAACAAAAAAAAAAAGGAAGAAAGAAAAAATAAGCAAGGAAACAAAATTTTTTTAAAAACCAAATAAATAAATAAATAATCAATAAAGGCCTTCAGGTTATGAAGGTGTCTGCTGAGACCCCATTAGACTCTCGCTCAGCCTGTTGTCCAAGCATAAGACGTCCCTTGTTCCTTTCCAAATAGCCCCACTGGTCCAGTGAATTGCTGCTACTACTCACTCATGGGAGCATGGAAACTAACCTACACCTCCATAATAGGGATAGAGGCAATCCCTGGGAACTGATCCACAGCCACTACATGGATATAAGTATTGTGACCATGGAAACATTGCCAGCACCCAGCAGTTATTCTAGCTGGCATTCCCCAGGTCTTCAAAGAATGCCAGAGTTGTTTTGTTTTACAAAGAAAAACACCATGCAAATGTGAAATTCAGATTCTAATTTCACTGTCTCTAAAGTCAAACAGAAAGGAAATAAACTCATTTGTTCAAATGCTTGAGATTTTCCTGTCTTCCACCAAGAAATGCAATTTCAGTTAGAAAATGGTTTTTAACATGAGGAGGAACCAACAGAAAAATCCAGGCAACATGAAAAAACAAAACAGTAACTCCCCCAAGGGACCACGAAGCAGCTACCACAGAAAACTCCACTTATAAAGAATTAATGGGTGTGTGTGTGTGTGTTTGTGTGTATCAGAGTGGGAGGGATGGTGAGACCTGTGCAGGATGCTGTGGGGTTGGCAGGCCCCTGGGGGTGGCAGTGTGAGTGAGTTCAATATGGTCAGAACCTGTGGGAATCTGGCATATTTTAAGGCTTGAAATTCACATAAGGGATAAAATAGAAAAGAAGATAAGAGTACAGTGCTGACTTTGGTAAAGGGTGCCTGTCTTTGCTGGTGACGGTCCAGCACACAGAGCGCTATGTCACCCTGTTTGCCTCTGTCATCCTCAAATGTGACTATACCACCTCTGCCCAGCTCCGAGATGTGGTGGTGACCTGGGGCTTCAAGTCCTTCTGCAAAGACCCTATCTTCGACTACTACTCTGCGTCATACCAGGCAGCTTTATCCCTGGGCCAGGACCCATCCAATGACTGCAATGACAACCAGAGGGAAGTTCGTATCGTGGCTCAGCGGTGGGGACAGAACGAGCCGGTGCTGGGGGTGGATTATCGGCAGTGCAAGATCACCATCCAGAACCGAACAGATCTTGTGATTAGTGAAGTGATGTGGTGGGACCATGGAGTGTATTATTGCACCATTGAGGCTCCAGGGGACACTTCAGGAGACCCAGATAAGGAGGTGAAACTCATCATCCTGCACTGGCTCACGGTGATCTTCATCGTTCTGGGAGCCCTCCTCCTCCTCCTGCTGATTGGTGTGTGCTGGTGTCAGTGTTGCCCTCAGTATTGCTGCTGTCACCTCCGTTGCCCCTGCTGTCCCACCCGCTGCTGCTGCCCTGAGGAAGCCCTGGCCCGCTACTGCTACATGAAGCAGGCTCAGGCCCTAGGTTCTCAGATGATGGAAAAACCCCTGTACTGGGGGGCAGACAGGAGCTCCCAGGTTTCATCTTATGCACTGAACCCACTGCTGCAGCGAGATTTGTCCCTACAATCCAGTCTCCCACAGATGCCAGTGACTCAGACCACTACTCACCCTCCCATCACCAATGGTGTCCTGGAGTATTTGGAGAAAGAGCTGCGGAACCTCAACCCGGCCCAGCCTCTACCCCCTGTCCCCAAAACCAGATTGGGCCATCCCAGGGAGGAGCATGCTGTCCTCCCTGGGCTCTGAAGTTGTGGAACGCAGAATAATCCACCTGCCCCCACTGATCAGAGACCAGCCATTCTCAAGGAGGACCAGCAACTCCTCACACCAGCAATGGCTCACCTCAGATCCCTCCAGACCCTGGGATCTGAGGGAGGAGAGAAGGCAGCACCATCACTCGGATTTCCAGCAGGAGTTCCAGGATCGCGGACCAAAGCCCTGGGCATTGGAGAGAAGAGCACGGGATCACTCAAGGAGTGGAAGGCAACACAGCTCCAGGCTCAATGGGTCACCTATACCCTGGTCAGACAGGGATAGCCTCAGTGATAGCCCCTCATCCAGTGAGCCTCACTAGCATCCCAGCCACCCCCTTTTCAGGAGCCACTATCAGCAGAGGCCTAGTAGGCCCAGCCCCTGGGAGAGCTCCCAGAGGCATGGTAGACGCCGGCCCCGCAGTTACTCCCCTCCCCTGCCCTCAGGCCTCAGTTCTTGGAGCTCAGAAGATGAGAAGGAGAGGCAGCCCCAGGGCAGGGGGACCCATCACCGCTGTTCGCACTCCCCAAACTGGCTGGAGGAGAAGCCGCCCAGCTAACGCTCACTGGATGTTATTCCAGGAGAGAGACAGCTCCCATAGTGGAAGGAGTATGATCATTTAGTCACCAGGCACAGCACAGCATCTATGACTACTTCTCGGCAACTACTTATCATCAGCATCACCTAGATTTCCAGTAGACTTGAAAGGCACCTGCAAGTCTATATCTAATGGTTTTCCTTTTGATTCTGAAATCAAGTAGAAGTATTTTTAAAACAGGAGTTTAAGGGGTTAATGACTGTCATTTTAGCTTTGGTTTGTATATTCTGCATATTTATATAGTCTCTGACTAATAATAGGCCCTAACTGGGATGTGATCCCTCAAGAACTTAAGCAGCCTGAGTCTTTAAAGGAGGCTATACTGCTCAGGACTATGGCCATTTTCAAAGTCAGAACTTGGGAATCTTTAAGAAGAAATAAAACATTTGAAAATCTATGGAATAATAGGAAATTCCCATGGGAACTTGTCTCCCTTTATGCATATCTTAAAGATCCCTCCATGTTTGGAGTTTATCCTGCTGCTCCCGTGCTCAGTCCTGAGCACTCCTGTGGTTCCAGCAAGAGATGGCACAGGAAATACTGCATCCTTGTATCCTCTTACTGGCTATTTATTGTAAGTATAGAAACTCAGACTCACAGGGAAGCAGTTTTTACACCAGCCTTATAGTGCCTTGTTTTCTTCTTGCTCTTAATTTATGTTTTCATTTAAAATCACTTTATATGCTTCTTGGGAACAAAACAGTATATAAAAATAAGAAATAAAGTGTTCTGGGCTAAGGATCCTAACCCAAAAAAATAACAAAAAAAAAAAAAAAGAATTAATGGATTTGACAGAAAGGGAATTTAAAATATGGATGATTAAGAAAATAAAAGGGGCTTGGTGCCCATAGTTCAGTGGTTAGGATGCCAGCCACATACACCAAGGCTGGCAGGTTTGAACCCAGCCCCAGCCTGCTCAACAACAGTGACAACTACAATAAAAATATCTGGGTGTTGTGTTGTGTGCCTGTAGTCTCAGCTACTTGGGAAGCTGAGGCAAGAGAATCACTTGAGCCCAAGAGTTTGAGGTTGATGTGAGCTATGATGCCACAGCACTCTACCCAGAGCAAAAGAGTGAGACTCTGTCTCACAAAAAAAAGGATGAGAAAATAGAAAGACAGAACCAAAAAACAGATGAGAGATATGTAGAAAACACAAAGGATATTGCAGAGCTTTAGGAAATGAAGGAGACAATCAGAATGTAAAGAGGCAGTAGAAAGTATAAAAAACTAGGTTAGACCATGGAGAAGAAAGAACCTCAGAGCAACAGGATAAAAGTTTTGAGTTAACCCAGGGAGTTAAAGAGGTAGAAAAGAAGAGAGAAGAAGCAGAACAGGCACTTAGAGAACTGTGAGACTCCATGAAGCATTCAAACATATGAATAATAGGGATTCCTGAAGGGGAAAAAGATTGTCCCAAAGAAATGGAAGCCCTCCTGGAGACCATCATAAAGAAAAATTTCCCAAGTGTTACTAAAGACTCCAACACACTCCCTTCAGATGCATATTGAGCCGCAGGTCATCTCAACTCAAACAAAGCCTCTCTAAGACACATTGTAATGAACCTGTCCAAAGTCAAGATAAAAGAAAAAATTCTGCAAGCAGCCTGGAGTAAGCACCAACTGACCTACAGAGGATAAGAGCAGACTTTTTAACTTAAACCTTCCAAGCCACAAGAACATGGTCGTCCACCTTCAATATTTTCAAACAAAACAATTTTCAGCTGAGAATTCCGTATTCTGCTAAACTAAGCTTCAAAATTGATGGAGAAATCAATCTCCATCAATATCTTTTGTGGATATACAAGCACAAGGAAATTTGCTATAATAAGACCTGCTCTAGGAAATATTGAGACCTATTCTCAACACTGACCCACACAATGGACCACCAGCAAAGTAAACACCAAGAAACCAAAGGTCAAAACATAGCTTCCACAATGACCCAAAGGATACAACTATACAATAAACTTTCACAAGATAAGATGAAGAGAACTCCACCACCCTTATCAATTCTCTCAATAAATGTCAATGGACTGAACTCACCACTGTAGAGGCACAGTCTGGATGATTAGATAAAAAAAAACCACAAGCCATCCATATGCTGTCTCCAGGAGACATATCTAGCCTTGGAAGACAAATTAAGACTCAGGGTTAAGGGATGGAAAACAGCATTTCAAGTAAGTGGAAATCAGAAGAAAGGAGGAGTTGCAATTTTTAGATACAAGCAGATTTAAAGCAACAGAAGTTAAGAAAGACAAAGATGGACACTTTAGTCAAAGGAACAATTCAACAAGAAGACATTTCAATTTTAAATATGTATGCACCCAATTTAAATGCTCCCAAGTTTATGAAACAGACCTTGAAAGATTTGAGTAATATGATATCCCATAACACCATAATAGTCAGGGACTTCAACACCCATCTGACAGAACTGGACAGATCCCCTAAACAGAAACTAAACAAAGATGCAAAGGACTTAAATGTTAACCTAGAACAAATGGGTTTGATAGACATACACAAAACACACCATCCCAAAGCTAAGGAGTACACATTTTTCTTGTCAGTCCATGGTACATACTTCAAAATCAACCACATCCTAGGATACAAATCAAACCTCAGCAAAATTAAAAGAATAGAAATTCCTCCTTGTATCTTCCCAGAACACAAGGCAATAAAGGTGTAACTCAACTCCAAAAAAAACATTCATCCCACACAAAAAAACTTGGAAATTAAACAATCTTATGCTGAATGATAGTTGGGTTCAGGAAGAGATAATAGAAGAAATCATTAAATCCCTCAAACATAACAACGATGAAGACACAAGTTTCCAAAACCTGTGGGATATAGCAAAAGCAGTCTTAAGAGGAAAATTTATCACATTAGATCTCTATTATATCACTCTATTCTGATATAATGTGACTAAGGTAAAACATTCTTAGCCTACATTCAAAAAACAGAAAGAGTCCATTGACAAACTCATGAACCATCTTATGGAACTGGAAAAAGAAGACCAATATAATCCCAAACCCAGCAGAAGAAAAGAAATAATCAAAATTAAATCAGAGATGAATGAAATTGAAAACAAAAGAATCAGTCAGAAAATTAACAAAACAAAAAGTTGGTTTTTCTAAAAAATAAATAAAATCGATAAACCTTTGGCCAGATTAACTAGAAACAGAAAAGTAGAATCTCTAACAATCTCAATCAGAAACAATAAAGGAGAAATAACAACAGATGCCACAGAGATACAAAAAATCACCTCTGAGTATTACAAGAAACTCTATGCCCAGAAATTTGACAATGTGGAAGAAATGGATCAATACCTGGAATTATACCCTCTGCCTAGACTTAATCAAGAAGAAATAGATCTCTTGAACAAGAGATTTATTTTATCTCAATTTCAAGAACTGAGATCAAACAATAAAAATTCTAACAAAAAAAGCCCTGCTCCAGATGGCTTCACACCCATAAGGCAGAAAGTATTACAAAAAATTGAGAAGGAAGGAATCTTCCCCAACATGATGTACAGAGCAAACATCAGACTAATACCAAAACTAGGAAAAGACCCAACTAAAAAGGAGAATTTCAGACCAATTTCACTAATGAATATAGATGCAAACATTCTCAATAAAATCCTATCCAATAGATTACAGCTACACATTAAAAAAATCATTCATCATGATCAAGTAGAAGGACTTTACCTAACAAACACAATCAGTGTAACCTAGTTCTCTGTACCTTCAATGAATCCTCAACAATAAAATAAATAAATAATAAAATTAGAAGTTAACTAGAAGGTATAGTTGAATTGTATGCTACTATAACTGCCAAAACATGCTAATATGTATTGTAGGTTCAAGTGGAAGTAGAACATGCCTCCATTACCATTACTGAATTGGCAGATCCCTGAGCAGAGTTACCCATCTTGACAGGCCCTCAGAGGTGTCTTGCAATGGTCTTGCAAAGACCATTAGTCTATAGCTTCATTTATTCACAGAAGGGTTCCCAGACAAAAGCTTTAGATAGATAATAGACAGAATTGATTACACTATATCTATGTGTCAAAATAAAAAGCAGATTTTCATCTGGAATCATTAATCATGTAAATGCTTAATTTAAAGCAGTAATTCTTAACACTTAGAGTACAGAAGAGTGCTTGTTAAACACAGATTCCCAGTGTAAATCAGGAGGCCTACGGTAGACCCAAAATATATACATTTTTAATAAACATTCCAAATGGCTTTCATGCAAGAACCAAGAGATTCCAAGGTGGCTGGGTCAACACTTTTAGAAACTCTGATTTGAAACATGAGCTCTAAAGTATTATACATTAAATGTGACCCTAAAATGCCTCATGGACTGGTTTAAGGAAGAGTGTGATGGTTAATTTTATGTGTCAACTTGACTAAATTCAGGAGTGCCCAGATTGCAGGTAAAACATTATTTCTGGGTGTATCTGTGAAGGTGTTGCCAGAAGAGATTAGCATTTAAATCAGGAAACTGAGTAAAGAAGAGCCACCGTCCTTAATGTGAGCAGTCAGTCATCATCCATTTCTTTGAAGGCCTGAATAGAATAAAAAGGTGCTAGAAGGGCAAAATCTCTCCTCTGGAGCTAGGCTATCTGTCTTCCACACTGGGACGTGAGAGCTCAAGGTTCCCAGGCCTTTGGATTCAGAGACTTACACTGGTGCCTCCCAACCCCCTTCCCCACAGCACTGCCCCACCTCCTCCCTGTTTTCAGGCCTTTCACCTCAGGTGGGAGTTATAACATTGGCCCCCTTGGACTGAATTACACCCCTGGCTTTATTGGTGCTCCAGTTTGTAGACAGCAGATTGTGGGACTTCTTGGCCTCCATTACTATGTGAGGCAATTCCTGCTACATAGATTAGTTCTATTTCTCTGGAGAACACTGTAAAAAGAGATATTAGGAGACAAAGGTTCCAAAAATGTTCATATTCCCAAGGAATAAACCCTACTTTCTTGACACATCTGTGCTTCATCTTCAGTAAGACTCACAAAGTTAAAAATGTTCCTTTTTGAGCATCTCTCTCCCCACTTGAAATCTCTCCCTCTACCAGGAGCTTTGGTATTTTCTGTATTCTTTTCTGTAAATCAATTCTGTCTTACCATGGAGGGGTGGGGGGGGAAATAATGTAATGAAGAATAATAAAATACATATATTAAACAAAAAAAAAACTGGATTTAGATCCAGCGATTCTGAGTAGGACAAAAATATAGAGTTGGGAGCCAGGCTGAGCTGGACTCAAGGCCTTTTATAAATCTTTTATTAGTCTATATTAGATTTATAAACTATGAGAGTTTAGTTATCTATGTGTATACAGAGCTCTTGATGTCATGCTAAATCAATGTATTCTGCCACTTTTATGAAGTATTGTAGAGATCGTGAAAAATAGATGAGAATATGATTTTCAAGTTTATTTTAAAAAGATTTTTAAATGTAAAAAAAAAAAATGTTCCTTTTTGGCTCAGCACCTGTGGCTCAACGGGCTAAGGCACCAGCCACATACACCTGAGCTGGCGGGTTCGAATCCAGCCTGGGCCCGCCAAACAACAATGACGGCTGCAACCAAAAAATAGCCAGGCGTTGTGATGGGCGCCTGTAGTCCCAGCTACTTGGGAGACGGAGGCAGAAGACTCGCTCGAGCCCAAGAATTGGAGGTTGCTGTGAGCTGTGATGCCACATCACTCTATCCAGGGTGATAGCTTGAGGCTCTATCTCAGAAAAAAATAAAATAAAATAAAAATGTTCCTTTTTGCAAAATTTGATGCAAAGGCTTAGTGAATCTCAGTCATTCTTAGATTCTGTCATAAATTTTGAAAAATGGGATGGCAATCTCTCACTGTCCCCAGTGAAAGAAGGAACTCATTTTATTAAAAAAGGAAGAAAACTTGCTGGGAATGTGCAGTGACCTTGAGTCAATACTATGTTAATTCACAAGCCCTGAAGTGTTTCACAACTACAACACACTGACTGGGAGTGCTTTCGTGAGATGAGTGTTCTTTGGGAGGAAGCAATGCCTTTTAGAACCAGAAAGCCATAACCACCACACAGTTCCTCAAGTTCTATGTTGCTTTTAGGAAACAGATATCCTAAAAACAGATACATGAAGATTTGCTTGAGTTTGAAAGAGTAATTTTGTGTCTATACTTATAAATGCCCAAGCAGAGCTAGAGAACAGAAGCTTTTCAATAGAGCTAAAAATAATAATAACAACAATAATAATAATGATAACAAAAGGAAGCACAAATATCTCCCAGGCGAGAACAAGGTTTAAAGGAGAAGAAAAGTTTTTTCAAAAAAATTAGAAACCCAGAAAGACTGAGACAAGGGGATATTTCTTTGTAGAGCAGCCCTAAAGCCTTCTTAATTAGCATTTGTCTTTCTTTAATTTTCCTACTTCACCATTATGTGTCTTCATATGTACTTTGTTGTCTACCATACTGGAAAACACTGGACTTGGTATCAGAAGAACAGCTGAAAATTACTAGTTATGTGCTAACTTGTATTCCCCCTCAAATTCATATTGTTAAACCCTAACCCCAGTGCCTCTGACTGTCACTATATTTGTATATAATGTGACTACATTAAAACGAGGCCTTTAGGGAGAACTCTAATCCAGTCCAACTGGTGTGCTTGTGAGAACAGGAAATTTGGAGGCACAAAGAGATGCCAGGGAGGCAGTCACAGAGAAGAAGACTCATGGGAGGACACAGCAAGAAGGCAGCCCTCTGCAAGCTGAGGAGAGAGGCCTCAGAGGAAGCCAGACTTGCCAACACCCTGGGCTTAGATTTCCAGCCTCCAGAACAGTGAAAAAGCAAATTTCTAATGTTTAAATCGCCCAGTCCTTGCTATTTTGTTATGGGATCCCAAGAAAACTAACACATGTACCCTGTCCCAGTTAACTAATTAGCTTGTTTTCTCATCAGTAAAACAAACATAAAAACTGATCTATCTGTATGGAACTGTTGAGGTAGATTATAATATTCTTGAAAACTACTTACAAAGGGTTATACAAACTTAATTAGAAGTTGAGGATTCCTGAGACCTTGATTTATTTGCATTTATTGCTTTAGTTTATGACAGATAAAAACAAAAAAAAAGGTAAACATTAAACGCAAATAAGAGAAAACATTCTCTATCCCATCCCATTTTCCTTAATTCTGAAAGTAATGACAAATATTCTGGGCTAGAAAGGGGGAAATTTTTATTTTAGTATTTATTCTTGTTAGGTAGTTAAAAATGAAGAAAGGAAAGCTGAAGACACTGACATTTGGACAATAAGTTTAGAGAAAACAGGAGTAAGGAATTTTAATTAGAGTTCTATAATGTATTGAAAAATAACTATAAAAGTGAAAAATATTTCCCACAGAAGTTGATACAGAAATAATTGAAATGCATTTGAATTCACTTTAAGGGGCTATTAAGGGCAACATAAATAGGACATAAAAGAAAAACAGAGAAATAGAAATGATTCTAAAAATATAAGCAGCCTTTTAGGAAATACTGAAATATTGGTTGAAAAAAATAAGCAGACATTATAAAAACAGTAAATGTGCAAAGTTAAATATTATATTTCAAATTAAAATGCCCTTTACATTCTCAGAGGTCTTTAAAATGAGCTCATGAAAGCTAAAAGTCTGAAACATTAAATTGGTTTCCTGAAGTGAGAAAACAAAACAAATTAAAAGAACGTTAGATCTTGAAAGAACTATATCACCTATTGACGATCTAGGCAGATGTCCTGCTTCCTTTCTAAGAATTAAATATTTCTATATCTAATTTTCTTCAATTATAGTGGTTCCCAAACTTGAGTGTGCTCCAGAGTCACCTAGAAGGCTGGTAGCAATAAATTGCTAGGCACCATAACCAGATTTTCTGATTCAAAAGGTGTGGGATGAAACTCAAGAATTTCTATCTTGGTGAGGTGTAGTGGCTCAGGCCTGTAATCCTAGCACTTTGGGAGGCCAAGGCAGGTGGATTGCCTGAGCTGAGGAGTGTGAGACCAGCCTGAACAAGAGTGAGATCCCTTCTCTACCAAAAATAGAGAAACTAGGCAGGCAATGTGGTGGGCAACCTGTAGTCCCACCCAGGCTGAGGCAAAAGGATTGTTCAAGCCCAAGACTTTGAGGTTGCTGTGAGTTATGATACCACAACCCTCTACCCAGGCTGACAGAGTGAGACTCTGTCTCAAATAATAATAATAATAATAATAATAATAATAATGTGCATTTCTGACACATTTCAAGATAATACTGATACTACTAAAGATACTTTGAGAACTGATATGTGATGATGGAGACCATGTTGGAATTCCAATTGAGCACAGCTGACTAAATACATTCATTTATTTCCACAAAATACTTCTGAGTATTTGCATTTATCTCAATTCTCTTCCATTAAAATAGCAAGTTTTAGGAGCCAGAATACAAATCAGTAAGAGGTTATTGACCTGAAAACCTATAGAACACGGAAAGCTAAGTCCCACTGGGGATGGGGAGGGGGATACATACAAACGCCCAAGAACTGCAGGCATCAGGCAAGGGGTGAGACTAAGAGTAGGACGTTAGTTCAAAGCATAACATTTAAACACTAAGCCCCCAATCTCCTTCTCTGCCCCAGCAGAAGACTCTACATTTACTATCTGAAGAGATTAAACCACAAGCCGTTTGGTAGTAGCGGGACCTGGCAAAGCTTGGGAAGTGCTTCACTAAAAAGATGTGGACAAAAAAGAAAGTGTGTACACTGCAAAACAAGACTCACTCCCCTACCACCCCATTCTCCTTTTGGAGGCCCTCCCAAAATACTAACAAGCAGAAAATTGTTCCTCTCTGGTGAAGAGAAAAGACACATAAACACCAACATCAGAGATCCCTCCATGACACGACGGGGTGACTATCCAGTGAGCCTGCAGGGAAGACCACCACGTACACCCCACGTCAATACAAAGAGGCTCCAATCAATATTGTAGGATCTCACTCTTAAATGTGAATTGTTAACTAAGGGTGATCACATATTAGAAAAACTCACCTAACATGAAGAATAAAAGAAACCAATGGAACAAAAGAACTCAGAGGAAATAAAGTCAATAGAGGCAAAAATCATAACTACTTTAATACCTACAAAAATAGGGGGATTGCTTGCTTGCTTGTTTGTTTGAGACAGAGTCTCACTTTCTCGCCCCTAGTAGAGTATCATGGTGTCACAGCTCACAGCAACCTCAAACTCTTGGGCTCAATTGATCCTCTTGTCTCAGCCTCCCGAGTCTCTGGGACTACAGGTGCCCACCACAATGCCAGACTAGTTTCTAGATATGGAGTCTCACTCCTGCTCCTGCTCAGGATGGTATTGAACTCATGAGTTCATGCGATCCACCAGCCTTGGCCTCCCAGAGTGCTGGGATTACAGGAGTGAGCCACCATGCCAAGCCCCATAAAAATGTTTCTTACAGGGAAAAGAAAAAATACCTCATTCATGGAAAAAGGAAAGAATGCTGTTTTAATTTTATCAAGGAATACTATGAGAACAACAAGAGATATTAAATAAAGATGATCAAAATGAGAGAAAGTTTCCCCAAAACTTATAAAAGTAGGACAAAGATAGAAAACAGTTTCTATAAAATAGAAAATAAAATAGAGCATTCAACAGGTGGGGGAGAGACTTTTGCCTCTCATGAATCATTTAGTGTACACACTTTCTTTTTTGTCCACATCTTTTGGTTGTCACAGCTCCAGGTGAGGTGGGGATAGCTGCTCCATCATCTAGCTAGGAGGGGACGGAGGTGCTGCTAAACATCCTTCAGCGCACAGGGCAGTTCCTCACAACAAAGAGTTAACTAACCAAAACTGTCAAGCATTCCAAGGTTGAGAAACCCTACCGTAAAGACCATGCAACCAAGTAAATGCAAATCTCCTCATCTCCTAAAAAAAAAAAGAAAAAAGAAGAAGAAAAATACAAACTAGCAAGGAGAATAAATAAAACTGCTTATAATATAAATCAATAACATAAAAACAGGAGTCCAAAGTTACTATGAACTTCAAATTGCTTGTAAGAAAGGAAATATATATCCAAGTCCAGAATGGAGAGTCAGGGCAGAGAATAAATGGGGGGTAGGGAGGTGAAGGGAAGGGCTATAGATGAGTATTTATCCCCCCCAAAACTCACCTGTTGAAATCCTAACCCCCACAGTGATGGTATTTATAGGTGGGACTTTGGGGACCGTGATTAGGGCATGAGAGGAAAGCCATTGTGAAAAGTAACAGTGCCTTGGTAAAGGAGACTCCAGAGACCTCTCTTATCCCTTCTGCCCTGTGAGGTTACAGCAAAAACCAAGAAGCAGACCCTCACGACACACCACATTTGCCAGCACCATGACTTTGCCCCCTCCAGAATTGTGAGAAATAAATTTCTGTTGTTCATTAGCCACACAGTCTGTGGTATTCTGTCATCACAGCCTGAACAGACTAATGCAGGAGCAGGTGCAGGGGAGAGGGTGGGGAAAGGGAAGGAAACTGGCTACATCTTCAGCACTTTGCTTGGAAATCTCCTCAGCTGTGTAAAATTTTATCACTTACAAATACTGCTTTCCACATAGCTGCGGGGTACAATTGTGCTAAGTTTTTTCCACTATATAGCAAAGATCCCCTTTTCTCCAGCCTCCAGTAAAATATCTTCACGTTCATGTTTAGGATTTCTTGATTCTTCAAACTTCTCAAAAATTTTGTATCCTGCTAATACTTCTTTACCTGACTATACAGAATTGTCAAATCATAGGGTCCAAGTCTCAGTATCCATCTCCTATTGGTTTAAAAAAAAAAAAAAAAAGTGGCTCGGTGCCTGTGGCTCAACGGGCTAAGGCACCAGCCACGTACACCTGAGCTGGCGGGTTCGAATCTAGCCCGGGCCGTCAAACAACAATGACGGCTGCAACCAAAAATAGCCGAACGTTGTGGCGGGCGCCTGTAGTCCCAGCTACTTGGGAGGCGGAGGCAGGAGACTCACTTGAGCCCAGGAATTGGAGGTTGCTGTGAGCTGTGATGCCACAGCACTCTCTCCAGGGTGACAGCTTGAGGCTCTGTCTCAAAAAAAAAAAAAAAGTAGAGTTTAGGGCTTCCAGGAAATAAGTTGACAGGAATAGCCAATGGGACAGGCCTTTTGCTGATGGTGACCATAGGTAGCATATCATAACAAAAAACATGGGTTAAATCCTTCTCTGAGTGACCTTAAGTAACTGTTTAAACCTCTTAACCCTAACCCTAACCCTAACCCTAATCTGAATCTGGGCTTCAGATTCCTCATATGTGATATGGAGATTGACATCCCAGCTCATAAGGTTGTTTTTGAGGGTTAAAAAAATATTAGAAGTATTTACCACAGTGCCTGGCTTGCAGTAAGTGTTCGTCTGATGGTATCTTAAGAGGAGTGATGTCCAGGCTCTCAGCTGGTGTAGTAAAGAGAGAGTTTATTCTCCATGTTTGAGAGTTTATTCATCCTCAGTGCTACTGTTTGAAGATCTGTGAATGTCAAGTTTAAGGAACAGTCCCAACCAGTTCTTAGGGAGAACCCAGGCCATAGTAGCTGTGCAGAGCCAGAAGTAAGTTAGGCATACATTTACAGTGTGGGTAAAATATTGTGATTTGCTTCTACCTTCA
Source organism: Perodicticus potto (assembly GCA_963574655.1). Taxonomy (NCBI): domain Eukaryota; kingdom Metazoa; phylum Chordata; class Mammalia; order Primates; family Lorisidae; genus Perodicticus; species Perodicticus potto. The sequence goes on along the minus strand of CAUYRH010036559.1, from coordinate 10,498 downwards.
GGAGTTTTTGATGTTTATTTGGGGGTATGATATTTCAGTGTCAACACATAAATGCATACATGTACACACTTCAAGATATTGCCACCCCAAGAGCAGTGGCTCTCAAACGTTAGCATGCACCACTATCACTTGCAGGACTTGTTAAAACCAGCCGGGCCATAAGCCCAGAGTTTCTGAGTCTGCAGATCTGGGTGGAGCCTCAGAAGAACTTTCGTTCTAGCAAGTCCCCAGCTCATGTTGCTGCTGCTGGTTCCAGGACCACAGTGCAGAACGATTGCCCTAGAGAATGAGACAACATAAACCCTTCTTTTGAAATTACATAGCATTCTATAAAGCAACCTATCAATGGCCCCATCAAATTAAAATGACCTTTAAATAAACAGGAACCATTCAACACTTTTTTTACACAATTATCCTTACCAATTGGCAGAAATACAAGAAAATGGATGGCTCTCGTGATTGAGAAGTGAATTTAACCCAGGTTTTATAAACCGCAATCCATAATATCTGTTTTTTCTCTAAAAATTTAGAGTCTCGTATTTGAAGAGACTGCAAAACCTTTACCCATTTTATTAATACTGGCTCTTATAAAACATTACCATAAATCATCCTTCAGTTTTTGCAGAGTGGTTCAATAAAGTGAGGATAATATAAGTTTGAGACAAATGCTTATTCTCATAGCCCAAGAGGATAAACATAGGATAAATTATATTCAAGGAGTTCAACCTTACCAGGAATTTTGAAAGCACTCAATAGCTACCAAAGCTAATCGGCTACAGCCTTCTGGGGGACATTTTGAGCATTTCTATTTCTTTTTCAAGTTCTCTATGGGATGATTATAAAAGTAGAAAATTTTATAACAACATGAGGTCTTATGTATATTTTATTTTACTTCCTAAAAACAGGAAAATTTTGGTGATGCACGTTGAGAATATTTAGTGTATTTTTAAAAACATAAATACACTAATTTCATAACTTTATTGAATATGCTTAATTTACAAAGATGAAATTGGAATAAGGTAGGCATCACCCTACCCTCATGGTCCTTACAAATGCAGTACATTCTGTGTGTGTGTGTCTGTGACAAATGTGGCCCACAGGAAGAGGCTATTTCCATGCCAATCTATGAAAGATAGTGTTGACATCTCTCACTCTGAATGCACACAAGCACCGCATCCATCCAGTTCACCGTCCCCTCCACTGCATTGCCCATGTGAAGGAGCCATTCCACTAACTTTACAAAAGGCATTCCATTCAGGCACCTTCCCCCTTCTCTAATAAAACAATTATCAGGAAGGCCAATGACCTCCTCCATGTTACTAAATCCAATTTTCATTTTCATTCCTCATCGTATTTAATGTTTCCTTGACAATCACTTCTTTTCCATTGGAATAATATCTTCCTTTGTCTTTCATGCCTCATGTTGCTGACTTTTTCTTGCTGATTTTTCTTTTCATCTTTCTAGATGTCCTCTCTCAAGCTCCTCTAAAAGCATATCCTTCATTTGCCTGGACCACCTCAAGGCCTTCCTTAGTGCAATACCACAGCATCAATCACTCTGTAAGGCCGGTTCTCCTGACCAGTATCTCAGTCCAGAACCCACCTCTCAGTTTCACAGCTACAGGACCAACACTGTTCATATGATCCTTTCCCTAAAATATGATCCAATATTCTCTTCCTCAGTTGCACACAGTCTAGGAGACCTAATTATCTCTCCCTGCTCCCTGCACAATGTATCGCATATCTATAACCTTACTGGCTGATTGGTTTTTGAATTGTTTTCTCCCCACCTCCACTCTTAACACCCTAGTCCAAGTCCCCACCATCTTTAGCCTAGAATCCCAACCATATCCAATCTGGCCCCCTTCAGTATATTCTCCTGATGACACAACAAGCATTATCTTTTCAAAACACAAATGTGGTGATATGACCTCTTATTGAAAACTCTCCATTGGATTCCCATTGCTCTTGGAATAAAAGAAAATTATTTAACACACCTGTAAGGTTCATAGAGTCTGGGATCTCTCCACTCCCCCGTCTCTGTGGCTGTACTTCTCTCGGTCCACAGGCTCCAGCCACATCAATTCCTTTTAGTGCCTTAAATACATGTTCCCCACCTGCTACACATGCAATTCTCTCTGCCCTGCCCTATACCTCGTTAGTTAACTCCTATTCATCTGTTGCTGCTGGGCTAAAGCCCACCTTGTCAAGTGAGCCTTTCCTACCCCTCCGGACTATGATCTCAAACACCATGCATTTCCACCTCGTGGCACTTATCACAGTTGTAACTTTATGTTTATTAGTATAATTAGTTCAACAATGTCAGGCTCCCACACCAGACTGTAGGGCGGGCTGTAATTGTTTTGTCATGTATTGTATCCTCAGCACCTGGCATTGCCAGAAGCTCAATAAGTACTTGTAGAATAAATGAGTGAATAAACAAGCAGGAGTAGCTCAGAGTAACATTAATGCAAACTCTGTAATAAATAAATGCAGTTGGCTGAGGAATAATATAGACACATAAAGAGATGCACGTCCACTCAAAGAAGCTGAACAATCACAAAAAATGTGACTCTGGCCTAGTTGCTAAGTTCTTTTCTCTAAAGTGTTGGTGAAATTTGTAGACTGGTGGGTTTGGTGAGATGCTTCTGCCCAGAACTTCCTCTTCTCTAATCATATGGTCCTAAGTCATCCACTGATCCAGTTTCTGTCCCTCAGTTATCCATGTGCCAGCATAACTTCCAGCAGACTGTTCACCTGTTGGTACCAGTTTTTTGAACTACATACGGAGATAAAAGGCACCCTTTGGTGTGGTAGTCAGGGCCCTTCATGACCCAGCAGCCCCTGCTCAGCACCTCCGCTCTCTGGTCACTCCCACACTGGGGACATGGCGTTCCAGCCACACTCGGCTCCTCCAACTTCTCCACTTGTGCCATACCTGCTCTCCTCCCAGCCTTCACCTAGGGCCTCCCTGTGCCCAAGACACCCTTCCCAATCCCCCTGGCACCCTTCACACCTCTACTTGGCTATCAACTCCTTTGACAACCTTTGCTGTCATCCAGCAAGGCTTGCTCAGGTGCTTCTCCTTTGTGGGTTCCCAGAACACTGTCTCCCCTGCTCACAGGCCTCCCAATAAAGTTTCAAGGGTTTCATGGCCTGTGTGCTTTTGGGTCTTTCTTATTAGTCCTCGAAAGTAGCGGCTGTATATTTTTTCAGAGTCGCATCCTCAGAGCTTAGCATGGTGCTAGAAACTAGTAGGTAACTAATAAATACTGATTGAATGAATAGAGAAACCTCAGCTTCTAACATGCAGCAGCTCAGAGTTCAGTCTGCGCTACTGTTCTGCCACTCAGCCTACTTCTTGTTCTATTTTCCTACACAGATTCAGACCTACTGCAGAGACCCTGAGATGTCTTTCCTAACACTCATTCTACAAATGTGCCTACTATAAATCATCATCTCGTGTGCATTACTGAGTACAAGACATTTTGTAGGCTTCTTTGTGTTTTCACGGGAAGAGAATAATTTTGCCAGAATGAGTATAATTTAAAATAATTCTCTCCCCACTAGCACAAAGGCTTGTACTTGACTTGTACAGAACTTTCAAAGCATGTTACAAGAAACACTATTATCCAGGATGTTCACTGATATTATACAAAAAGAATATTCCAAAGTAAAATATGTTTGGGGAACACTGGACCAAGCAAAGTTAGGTAGGTGTTATTACTGCAGGACTTCTCAGAGGCTTTAACAAGATAAAATTCATTCTCATTGCGAATTTTTAAAAGGTGGACATGGTTCACAGCATTTCCCCAACATATTAAACCACAGCTCCAACCACCCCCAATTTGTGGAGCATATTGAGGGAATAGTCTTCTAGAGAACTCACACTAGGAAATTCTGTGTTGCGAATGCTTTTTGTAACTCACAGTAAATGTTCCTGCAGCTGCGGTTAGAAACTCTCTGCTGGTTTACATGGAGTTATAATGTTCAGCAATGTCACATTCCTGTTCACGTATGTTGATTTATAGATGGATAGCATACAGCGACTCTCATAGTCCCCTGCTTTGTGTAAGAAGATACTGTTTAGGCACAGCTCTGCCTATAAAGCTCTTCCCACCAGGCAGAAAAATCAACATCCACAATGTAATGCACTAGGCCTGGGGTGCCAATAGGACCGTGTCCTGTCACCAAAAACAACAAAAAATTACAGACCGCAGGTTTCCCTGCCCTTCCAGGAAACAAAAGTGAATTGTTCCTTTCTTTTTCTTATCTTGAACATAGAAATGGCCCAGCTGGTTCTAATCCTTTCCTGGGCTGTCCCTGGCACACATATCCAACACACACACACACACACACACACCAGCCAATAATTTTAAAGACCGACCTACAAAGCTCTAAGTCTTCTTTCATCCAGCAATTTAAAATATATAATTTCTAAAGTACGATAAGAGTCCACCCTCCAATAAATCATTTTGATAAATCTGGTATGGAAGGGTATAGACATGGAATCCACAAAACACAGTTTCACAATGGACCGCAACCCAATGTGTAGCCCAATAGCGTCAGCAGAAGAGGAGACTGTCTCCACTAAACAGCCCAACCCTCAGCCACCCAGTCCAACCTCCTCGTGGCTGTGCTGGTGTTTACAGTGTGGGATTCATGCCACAGAATCTATTTGCAGGACCCTGTTTTCTCCCGGGTTTATGATAATAGCTCTATGTTTCCTGTTACCAATCAGTAAGTCTTCAAAACTGAAAACTGGAAAAAGTTAAATCCATTGGGTACAAAAATCATGGAATTATCTACTTCTTTACTATTCCTGATAGCATGTGAGCTGATCTAGTACTTCAACATGACCCTAGAAAATAGATCAATTTTATGAGACTCCAAGCTATGCATATCTGAGTTTGGCCTATTTAGCTTTGGGGATAAAAGAGGGCAAAAGAAGGACACAGGAACTAAATTTGACCAACATTTATTGAGAGCTTACTCTGTCTTCATCAGTGTGGGATAAGGAAGGGGTAAGAGGTAGGAAGTGCAAGGATAAGTGCTTCTTCCCTGGAGCAACTCACTCTCTTAGGATGGAGACTGGCCTCTCCACAAACCACCCTGACATCGGAGGAGAAGAAAGATGGAAGGGAGGGAGAGGCAAGGCCCTGCCAAGCCAGAAAGAAAGGTCCAGGCAGGACAGCACAGGCCTGTGATAACAAATGAGCCATTTGCCATCTATAAAGAAATGACCTTACCCTTGATGTTGCTGCTTCAAGGCAAATTTTATATTCAGCCACTTTGTTCTAGGCAGATTCTTGTGACACATTCTAAATAACAACAAACCTCCAGTGCCTCTTTTGACCCTTAACTTTAAAATTGCTGCTGTCAACACTGAAGTGTTATTCACGAGCCATAGTATTTGTATTTCTTTCTACACCTAGAACCAAATACAGTAGAACCTCGGTATGCTGAACACCCAAGGGACAGTAACAAACTGGTCAACATATGGAGGTGGTCAACATAAGGAACCAGGCCTACTGTACTAATATGTACATGTGGTGCATATCCAATCTATGAAAATTAGGTAAACCTACGGATATGGTCAATGGAGGGAGATGGTCAATCATAGAGGTTCTACTATGAAACTAGAGTTTCAAAAATGAAGCCATCATCCACTACTCCTGTCAACTTCTGGCCAAACAAACCCCTCCAATTTACTTCCACATGACCCTCAAGGGTGATAATGACAGACAAGACTAAGAGAGAGGGTGAAGGTGAAGAATATAGCTGTTGTGGCTCACTCATTCAACAATATTCAGCTTAGGAGACAGAAGGTTGAAGAAGACATACTCAAGAGAGCTCGCACTCTAACAGGGGAAAGGACACACAAACAGACCACACAATAAGAGTAAGCACGGCCAATAACAAACACTAGTGTGTGTGGGACACTGGCCTCAGTAGCCTACATGTGTAACTCATTTCATCAGTACACTTTCATCATTCCCATTTTATGGATGAGGAAACTGAGGCATAGACAGGGAATCGCTGAAATTCAGATCCAGGAAGTCTGTCTCCAGAGCCGCACTCTCTACCCTCACCTTGAATTTCAATCCCACACTCCCCACTTACTCGTGCACCTTCTGCCTCCCCCTCCCATCAAGTCTCCCAAAATCTCATATGACCTTTTTCTTTTCTTTCCTTTCATTTCCTTCTGATTCCCATAAACTTATGCAGATGGCTAAAAGAGAATAGTGAGAGATTGTGTTGTGTGATTGGTTTTGGACACAACACAGATACTTGTCTTCTTAACTTTTTTTTTTAATTCAAACCTTGAACTGTGACAAGCACAAGTTACATCTGACTCAGTAGTGGAAGCAGAAACACAAAACAAAACAAATAGGTGATAACCTTTCAATGTATCTGTAAGCCAATTAGAAAATGTGATAAGAGGGACTGTGAATTCACTTATCATTTTTTCCCCAAGTATCAAGGTATATGCCATGCACAAATATACTCACACTGGTCTACAAAGTGTAAGAGGAAGTCTGATTGAAAAACTGTTGAATTTGTTGTAGGGCTTTCTACTTCTCAAAAACTCCCGACACATACCTAATCTTCCTCAAAACAATCTCACAAGGCAGATTTGACTTCATTTAACAGGTAACAAAGATAAAGCTTAGAGACTTTCTTAAAAGCCAAAAATAATCTGAGTACTTAAATAGGATTTCTGTACAAAACATGATTTTGCAAAACATAATCATAATTTTTCTACAAAATAGTCACCCTACTTTTGATACAGGGGTCCCACATTCAAGGGGCTGTACAAGGGATCCCAGTTTCCTGGGCCTGGTCAATTTCATGAAGGGAACACCCTGAAATTTTGTCCCCAGCTGGAGGCACTGCATTTATTCATTTGTTAATATGCTCAATAACTTTGAAAAGGTGATTTTCTACCTACCAAGTCCTGACCTAGACAAACGACCCATGTGGAGACTTCCAACTTGAGTCTTTCCCTTTGCCAGAAGCTTTGGTGTTTCTTACTCCTTCTGTATTCCTTTCCACCTAATAAATCCTATCTTACCACTGATCTATGGGTTCATTCTTCAAATCCCCAAGAGCAACAACCTACTAAAGAAAGAAATTCCAGTAACACTTTGGAGAACAAACTACCAGAGCTTACCCACCACCATTGAGAGAAACTATTTTTTGGAACTCTATTTACAAAAGTAGAACAACCAAGGTGCATCTGCTCAACCTGAGCAGCCCTTAACACTACTGAATTTCACTCTGGTGGGCCTCCTAACCTCACTTTTAGCCCAACTCACAGTGGGCTTCAGGGTGTTGTAAGAAACACTGTGTTTTAACTTCTGTGTAACCGTGACCCGACACTTGACTCTTTATATTATTTCTAGTTGCAGCTGTGAGTGTTCAGGTTGAAAGTCAAACAAACCCCTGTTTGTTTCAAGTGATACACTGAAGTGTTTAAACTCTCCAACTGCTGAAGCTAAGGGCTTATCTACCTATATATACCTGGGGCCCACCAATCCCCACAGTTAAAAACACTTAAAGAAAGAAAAAAACCTCTCTTTAAAAAGAAGAAAAATAAATGATATGATTCGAGTGTAAAGAATGACGGGCAATCACTAAATGCTTTGAGACCTTCAGTGGTCAATTTGACACCATGATGGTGTGAGGCAAAGGAGGAAAGGGGTAAGCCCAGTTAACTTGTAACTCTTCCTCCCAACAGGGCCACATTGAACAGCAAAAGAGGCATGGATTTTGGGATCCAACGTAACTCCCCTAATTAAAACTCCGTTAGCCTCCTCCTTTTTTATTTTAATAAATTTAGAGGGTACAGGTTGAATTGTTACACGTATATATTGCATAGTGGTGAAGTCTGGGCTTTTTATGTGCCTATCACCTGAATAGTGTCCACAGTACCCCACAGGTAATTTTCATCCTTCACCACCTCCCTCTCTCCTCCCGTGAGTCTCCAGTGTCCATTATACCTTTCTGTGTTCTCTTGAATAGCCATAGTTTAGTTCCCACTTATAAGTGAGAACATGTAGCCATTTATTTTTCTGTTTCTGAGATACTTCGCTTAGGAGAACAGCCTCCAGTTCCACCCAAGTTGCTGCAGATGCCATTATTTCATTTTCTTATTGCTAAGAGTATTCCATGGTACTTATTTTCATAATCTACTCATCAGTTGACAGGCACATATGTTGATTCCTATCTTTAATTGTAAATTGTGCTGCAATTAACATATAAAAACAGGTATTTTTTTCTAGGTAGATGTCCCCTAGTATCAGTGCAGGATCAAATGGTAGAACTACTTTTGTTCTTGGAGAAATCTCCAAACTGATCACCATAGAAATTTTACTAGTTTACACTCCCACCCATGGTGTATAAGGGTTTCCTTTCATTACATCCATGCCAACATCTACTGTTTTTGACTTATTAATAATAGCTATTTTCATTGGAATAAGAAGGTATCTCCTTGTGGGTTGTAATTTGCATTTCCTTGATAGTTAATAATGTTGAACATTTTTTCATATGTTTGTTGGCCATTTTTATATCTTCTTTAGAAAATGCTTGTTCGTGTCTTTTACTTTTTTACTTTTTAAAGGGGGTTGTTTATTTTTTTCCTCGCTAAGTTGTTTGAGTTCTTTGTAGATTCTAAATATTAGTCCTTTGTTGTATGTATAGTTTGTGAACATTTTCTCCCTTTCTACAGGTTGCCTATTTACTCCTTGGGTTATTTCTTTTGCATTGAAAAATATTTCTAATTTAATTAAAACCCATTTTTCTATTTTTGTTTTTATTCCATTTGCTTTTGGGATCTTACTCACAAATTGTTTTGCCTAGTGCAATGTCCAGAAGAGTTTTACCTAGACTTTCATTTAGGATTTTTTATTATTTCAGGTCTTACCATTGGATTAAAATGGATTAAAGACTTAAATGGTAAGACCTTAAAATTAACATGGATTATGTTCATTTTTGTATATGGTGAGAAAAATCCAGCCTCATTCTTCTGCATATGACTATTCAATTTTCCCAGGATCGTTTATTGAAAAGGGTGTCCTTTCCCCAGTATATGTTGTCAAAATTGTCAAAGCTATCAGTATATGGCTTTATTTCTGGATTCTCTATTCTGTTCTGTTAATCTGTGCATCTACTTTTATAGCAGTACTATGCTATTTTAATTACTATAGCCTTGTAGTATAATTTAAGGTCGGGCAATGTGATGATGCCTGATTTGTTCTTTTTGCTCAAGACTGCTTTGGCTATTTGGGCTCTTTTTTCTTTCCATATGAATTTTAGAATTTGTTTTCTAATTCTGTAAAAAATGTTGCTGGTATTTGATAGCAATTGCATACTTAAACAGTAGGGTTATTTACCAATATTGATTCTTCCAATCCACTAGCATTGGGGTATTTTTCCATTTCTTTGTGTTGTCTAAAATTTCTTTCATTGGTGATTTGTAGTTCTTCTTGTGGAGATGCTTCATCTCCATGGTTAAATTTATTCCCAGGTAATTTATTGCTTTATTTTATTTTGCAGCTATAGAAAAATGGATCGAGTTCTTGATTTTGGTCCTCTGCTTAGTCATTGTTGGTGTATAAAAATGCTTTTGATTTATGTATATTGATTTTACAACCTGAGACTTTGCTGAATTCATTTATCAAGTCTTCTATCCTTTTGAAGGAGTTTTTTTTTATTTTTTAAAAACTTTTTCATTTATTTATTTTTTTATTAAGTCATTTGTACATAGATCATGTATACATTTATGCCATTATGAGATTCAATGTGTTAATTATTTGTACAAATTGGAGTGCTTACATCCTACTAATCAACATAGTCTTCACCTCTTTTACCCAATTACAGCATTAAGACATTTATGTTCTACACCTAATAGATCCAACTTGTACTTGCAATATGCTCCTTAGGCGTGGTCACCCTACTAACCCTCCTTCTATCGACCCCCACCCCTCCTTTTCTCTCACCCGACCCGTCCCTCCTCCATCCTCGGCAATAGTTGTGTTACATTTTTCATATACAAGTGTGAGCGATTATAAATTGGTTTCACAGTATGACTTGACATTGACTTGCATATGCTGAACCATTCTTCATCCCTGGGATGAAACCCATTTCATTGTGGTGAATTATCCTTTGATGTGCTGTTGACTATATTGGATATTTTTTTCCCATTCCTAAGATACTTTACTAAGAAGATTTTCCAGCCATATAAACATAAAGAGGTAAAGTCTCCACTTTTTTAATGCTGCATATCATGGTATACATATACCACAATTTATTAATCCATTTATGGGTCAATGGGCACTTGGGCTTCTTACATGATTTGGCAATTATGAATTGAGCTGCAATGAACAATCTGGTGCAAATATCTTTATTGCCAAATGATTTTTGGTCCTTTGGATATACACCTAGAAGAGGAATTGCAGGGTCAAATGGCAGGTCTACGTTTAGAACCCTTAGTGTT
>CAUYRH010036554.1:0-51754 GCA_963574655.1 Perodicticus potto | reverse complement strand
GTCCTCCATTCTTTATTCCCTTTGTGATTCTAGGGACAGGACTCATTTGCAATGAAAGGAAAAGAAAAGGAAAGGAAAAAGGAAAGAGAAAAAAATCTGAGAGGCCTTAGGGTTTGAAATCCTGGCCAGTTTAAAAGTTATACTTAGGTCTCTGAACATTAAAATTTAGCAGGAATTACAACTCAACAAATCCTTTCAGGGGCCGACCATAAAAATAGTTAACATGTTTTGAGTGTTAATTATGTGCTAGAAAATGTCCTTCTTTTAGTAAAGTCCATCTTAGCAGAGGTTGCAGATGCAAATACTTTCAGAGACTAGATAATTACACTGGGCTGTTTCTTCTTACCAAGTAATTCTAAGACATTCCAAGCTACTATTACATTTAGCCCTTATGACATGACTTGTACATAGGGTCTAGCATCATTGTTTTATAGATGGAAAAACTGAAGAATCAAAAAGTGAGTCAACCATCTAACAAGTGGTCAGGTCAAGTCACCATCCAAGGCATTTGACTTTGGCCCTTGTCTTCAAAACTAAGCTTTATTCTCTTCTAAATATCTGTAGGATCCAAGAGTAAAACAGTAATGAGTAATTTCAGAACTGGAAACTGGAGGGTGGATGTCTGTCTAAAGTAGCATGTGAATTAAATGATGATGATGGTGGTGGTAGTGGTGGTATTGAATGTGCAGATCCACAAATATATGTCTTCAAGCTATTTTCCATATTGCAGCCACTGAGGTCTTGCAATAAGGCTGCTTATTTAAAGGACAATTAAATATGTTTGTGGGCTCAGCGTCTGTGGCTCAAATGGCTAAGGCACCAGCCACATACACCTGAGCATGCAAGTTCGAATCCAGCCCGGGCCTACCAAACAACAATGATGGCTGCAACCAAAAAATTGCCGGGCATTGTGGTGGGTGACTGTAGTCCCAGCTACCTGGGAGGCTGAGGCAGGAGAATCACTTGAGCCCAGGAGTTAGAGGTTGCTGTGAGCTGTGATGCCACGGCACTCCACCCAGGGCGACAGCTAGAGGCTCTGTCTCAAAAATAAATAAATAAATAAAAAGAAATATGTTTGTGAACTTGAAACTTGGGAGTGATGGGGGAATACTGATATCTGACCCCTGACTTAAGAGAATTTGAGAATAATTGGCCAGTTGTCTAAATCAGACCAATACCTGATAATTGCAATCCAAAAATTCCGAACCATTTTTAGATTTTTTCACCTGCATTTTTACGATTAACAGCATTATTTTGAATGTATTTTTTTAACATAAAAAAGAAGTGGTGGTACACTGTAAGGAATTTTTAGAAACACAATATCCTCTTTCCATTAGAGACTGTTATGGAAAACACAATAAGGTTCACAGAGAAAGTTCATTGTTAGTTTAAGAAATCCATTTATTTATATTCTATTCTCATACCTTTGAAAAGATAATGATGCACTGGCTGGGAATATTTCCTGGAAAAAAAAACATAAACATAAAAAAAAATTGTCTTACAGCACATGAATTCTTTAAAAAGAAAAAGAAGCTATCAAAAAATGAAAAGCCAAAAGCAATGTTCTTTTTAAAAACTCCGAGTTACTTTCACTTGAATAGATAAGCATCTTTCTTTGTTCTTTTTTTGAAATAGGGTGAGATATAAACAAAATTAATTATTGAACTATGTTAATTGTCAAATACATTCACAAATAGAATGTAATGGAAAAATTTATCAAAATCATTTGTCTGGTTCAAACAAGAGTAGTCAGTGATTCATAATGATTCCTGATTTTTTTTTAAACTCTTATACCAGACTAAAATAAGTTTAAGGCCATGTCCATCAGTGAGTCAGTGATTAAATTTTAATTCTAAATTCTGAAACAATAGTTTAAGTTTTGCAACAGCGGCTACCCATAGTAGACGTCTGTGAATATTTTTGAATGAATGGGTAAATGAATGAGTCAGTGAGCTATCAAATGTATCTTTAATGCAAAACTATTTGCAAACTTTTGTCCTTGTACACAATTCCTTTCTCAGAATTAAATATCATTTTTTCTTCATAACTCAACCTTGTTTTCTGGTAGTAGAATGGCCAATTTTCCTAATTTTATCTCTTAATTTAATGTAAATTGCAATAAATGCAGAATGGAAATGATTCATTCATCTGATATTTTTGTAGCACCCTCCAAGAAATATTTGGACTCCAGGACAAATTTGATTGCCAAGACATTATTTCATAGTGTGGTTACAACCGTGCCAGGAGCTGATGAATTATTTTGAAGTCAAAACAGGAAACTGACCATGGCCAACTATCCCTGCAGACTTTTTTCAATGGTTAATTTCCTTTAAGAGAAAGGAATCACTCTAAATCATGATTAAATAATTGTGGTGTTATTTTATGTATTTTCCTAATTCATTTTTAATATCCAAAGAGAGAAGTGGGATACTGTGTTTACAAATTGTCCCATAAAGTTGGTAAATATGTTTGCCTTTTCTGACTCTTACTCTGTTCATTGTGTTTGGTGATTAAGGAGAATGTCACATGCTAATCCTTCAGAAAATAGGATATCAAAAATGCCTTTCAAACTCCTGGTTAAAATTAAAACTCTAGTTTATTAACTGCTGCCACACACTGGGTGCACAAGTACCACCCACTTCCCTGGACTGAATGGCTTAAACAGAAATTGCCTCACAGTTCTGCAGACTAGAAGTCCAAGGTCAAGGTGTGTACAAGGTTGGTTTTATTCAAGGGCTGTGAGACTCTTTTCCAGGACTTTTGCTCTTATTTTGGTATTTTGGGGGCAATTCTTGGTGATCATTGTCTTGTAGAAACATCACCCCAAAGTCTGCCTTTGTACTCATGTTGCCTGATCACTTTGTCTGTGGTTCTGTGTTCAGATGTCATTTTTATAACAAGAACAGCAACTCTTTGGGTCAGGGCTCAATCTTAAGATGCTATTTTAACTTGATTGCATATGTAAAGAATTTATCTCCAAATAAATGCACATTCTGAGAAACTAGGAATTAGGATACCAACATAACTTTTATATCAAGATAAAGTTCAATCCCCAACACCCTTAAAATTGAAATATCTCTGTATATCACAAAAAAAAGTGCCTACCATATGCTAAGCACTTAACATATATTATCTTATTCAATCATTTTGACAACCTCGTGAGGTAGATATCATTCCATTTCAACAAATGAAGAATGTGGAGTTCAGAGAGATCAAGGAGTAAGAGCAAGGACAGACATTCAAATTCAGGCTAAAAATCTTTGCACTTCCTGAGTGCACCCCTATGTTTACAGAACATCAACCATGTGGGCAAGGATTTTCATAAAATTATTTACTATTATATCTCCAGTACCTAAAATGGTGCCTGGCACAGAGTATACACTCAAATATTTGTTGACTAAATAATAAAGAAACAAACAAGGAAAGTTCTCTGACATTTGTGAATGGTTTTCCCCATCAGGAGAATGTATGTTCTGATTCTTGCACATTCATTGAAACGTGTTGAGTGTGAGTCTTGCCACAAAATGAAAAATGTCACCCTGCACCATCATGAGTTAGAGATGTCACAGCCTTTGCTGTTTGCACTGAGACTCTCAACCACTAGCTCTTGTCAGAGAAGATGCACACTGTTCACTGTATTTCAATACCTACCTCCACGCACTGGGGACATTTGTAATAGAAATACAGCCCTCGGCAGATATGTGGTCTACACATGCTGTAAAAATCTGACCAGGAAACATGACTTCACTGGTGAGGCTATTTCAGACAACTTGTCTACCATCTGCAGGAATATCACCTGAGAGTAGAGAGCCAGTGATTTCTCTTGATTTTTGCTGGAATAATTTTCCTGTCAAGTGATGAGTGGCCTAAAAAAAAAAAAAAAAAAAGTGAAACAAGGGAGGGCTCAGTGGTAGGAATTGCCGTCAGTATAAAAAAAAATAGTTTCTTCTCTTATCTTTATTTTAATGCTATTAAAATTTAAATACACGAATCATTGAAAAATCCAAGTCAATACCTACTAGAGAAATTATAGAGAAATGATCGAATAAAAGAGTTGTTATTGATGTAAAAGTTACACATGCATCTGTAGAAATGCTTCAGAGTAGTCACAATAAGTGAATGGATATGTGAGATACTTTTCTTAAAGATCAAAAGGTGTATCATGCCCAGTATGACTTGCGTTCACTAGTCAGATACACGGGTACTCAAATGACTTGCTAACAAGAGTCCCCCCTTTTAAGAAAATAATAACAACCGTTGATAGGTCCACTGTATTAATCAAGGTTCTCCAGAAAAACAGAACCAATAAATATTTCCTAGATGAAATTATACATAAAGTGAGGAGTTGGTTCACATGTTTACATGGGCTAGGAAGTCCCACAATTTGCCACCTGCAGGCTGGAGAGCCTAGAATGCCAGTGGTTTAATGTAGTCCAAGTCTTATGCCTTGAGAACCAGGAAATCTGAGAGGAAGAGAAAATGACGTAAAATTTGCCAGCTCAGACAATGTAGCAGAAAATAAAACATGCTTTCAGTGCATTGGGTGATGCCCACTCAAGTTGAGAAGGGCATCTGTTTTACTGGGTACACCTGTTCAAACCTAATCTTATTCACAAACACGCTCATAGACACATCCTGAAATAATGTTTAATCCTGGGAATCCTGTGTCTCAGCCCAGTTGATAGATCAAATTAACCATTATGACTGCTTTGCAGTTTGCTTTCAATGTGTTGATTTTGCTTGATCTCCACAATAATTCTCTGATTCAAACAGGCCAAATATTGTTCCACGATAACCACCACTCAAGTAGGACACAGAGGGCATATGTGATTAAGCATGTGCTTGGCTAGCAATCATCAGAGGCAGGACTGCAACCAATTTTGTTACAGGGAGGCAACCAAACAAGGGGGGAAATATTTCTGGCTTGGGTTGGACAGGTAGGTTTATCACAGGGTAGAGATTCAAGCAGTTTGCAAACTCTTCATCCAAGTAGGCTCATGGCTTAACTTTTATTTGGGGGAGCCTCATCTTATGATGAGTTTAGGTTCAAAGCTGGTTGTTAAAATGAAAAACTGCTATGGTTAGTGGATTCGTTTCCTGGGGTTGTCATCACAAAAACCACAGACTGGCTGGAGTAAACAACAGAAATTTATTTTCTCCGGGTTCTGAAGGCTAGAAGTCCAAGAGTCAAGTGTCAGCAGGTTAAATTTCAGTGGAGAACTTTCTCCTTGGCTTGTAGGAGGCCATGTCCTTGCTCTGTCTTCACCTGGTCTTTTCTCTGTACATGTCTGTGTTCTAATCTTTTAGTGATACAAGTCACACTAGATTAGGGTCAATTTTTATAATCACATTTAACCCCGATTATCTCTTTAAATACCTTATGTCCAAAATATAGCCACAGTCTAGGTATGGGAAAATAGGATTTCAAGGTAGAAATTTTGAGGGACCCATTCAGCTCATGACTCTCAGGAGGGAACTAAGTTTTAATTTACTGATCATGCCTGTTGTTTCTAATTTTCATTAATACCCTGTCTTCTTCAAAAGCATTTCAGTTTTTATGATAAATTATTTGGTTATTTTAACTATAGTCAAAATCCTTTAAAGCAGAAGGCAGAGATGTACCAGTTCTCAGTAACTTGTCCAAGGCCAGATTTTCTTCCATTATAAGAGAGCGCAATTTCTCCCTTTAATGTCATGTTGTATGAAAAGGTATATTATTAAAAACTAGATATTTACATAATATGATGGCATAATCTAATAAGGCATGTAGGCAGTGAGCCTGAGCAAGAGAGAACAAAGTCACTTTTCCCAGATGACATTCAGGGAGATCCATTCTCTTGATGGTTGTCAATGTTGCCTGATACGGGGATACCCATTTTAGCATTTCAGTGCGTACATCTAAGAAAAGTAATTGACCAAGATTGTCCAGCTGTAAAGATACCTCACCTCCACCAGTAGATTCGAGGTCTATCATCTATCGTAATAGCTGGTCCTACAACTCTGTATTTCCCTGAAATATTAAATTAAATTTACCATTATTATTTACAGTGTTCAAATAGTGAAGACCCCCAAAATCTGTTTTACTCCTTGTACAACTAACTAGGAACTTGGAGCAGGAGACCTTGGGGCAAGGTAGCTGGGAAAGTATAAAGTGCAGATAGGTGGGAAGAAATTTTTTAGAGAAATTATAGAGGATGACTAAAGTAGTCTTTGGACTCAAAAACTCTAAATATTAGTGATAACCTGGCGTATTCACACCAGTTTTCTTTGGCTTCTGAAATAATATATTACTAAGGAAAAAGTACCAAAACTGGAGAACAATTTATTTTAACAACAAACAAATTATAGTAGTTGTTCCTCTAATTATAATATACTTTCATGTTGATAAATGTTATTGAGAGAGAAAAGGAGGTATAGTTAAAGAAAGCTGGCTGGGGATTGCACATAACCTTAATCCACCCAAGGGAATGTTAAAGGGAATCTTTAATTATGTAAATCAGCACAGAAACATAAGATTGAGAACTGCTGCTGTTTAGATCAAAATTAATGTCCATGAGAATTCTCTCCCTGTGCTTGCTTCTTCTGGACTTTAAGAGCCCAAAGAGCCGATAGAGACATTTCCTGTCATATTAGCTATCTCCATTGCAATTTGTTGCTTCTCAGTTGGAATCTAGGGAGAACTGTGGGTAGCCTGCTGCTACATACACCACTCTTAAGAACTCAGAAATACACAGTGCCTTGGTGGCCAGCCATGTTAGCAATTCATATGTTGCATAGGGTGCAATTAGTCATTGGTAAAGGTCTCAATTACTATTAAGTGTCTCTGGATTTATTGCTTGATAATTAAATGTCCTTTATGATGCCAAGAGATTTCTCATATCAATTTTCTCTTCCGCTTTATTAAAGATTTATAAAAGAAATTGGCAGATGATATATTGCATGCATCATACTGCTAGAGCAATCCTTAAAAATGACCCTAGTCCTTTCCTTGCCCAATCTCAGCATCCCAAGAGTTGGTCCAGAAAAATGTCATTTTCTATGACATGTTCACCTATAATCAAAGCATTTTCTAATTTGACTCAATATATACTATTCTGCCTTCCATACAGTAGGCATTTGGTAAAATATGTGTTGGAAGAATAAAGTGGTAGACTAATAGAAAATCTGGCCTTGGACAAGTTACTGAGAACTGGTACATCTCTGCCTTCTGCTTTAAAGGATTTTGACTATAGTTAAAATAACCAAATAATTTATCATAAAAACTGAAATGCTTATTGACTGAGTACTTGTAATATGTTTGGAAGTTTCTCTGCATTTGTTAAGTTGATACTTGCAATAAATCCCTCAGTCAAGTACTAGCACTATTTCTGTTTTAGGCTTGAGGAAATTAAAGTTAAGCAATATGACCAATTTATTAAAATACTGAGTGGCAAAGTCATGGTTCTAACTTGGCCAGACTAGCTATGGAGTCAGGGTTCCAGTGTCCTATCTTGCCTTAATCTCCTTGCTCATCTGTCTCCTTCATTTCCACTACAAAGAAAAATGGATGAAGCTAGTTTCACCAGGCAGAAGCATCCTCTCCATTCATCCTGCCCTGGCAGCTTTAACCAAACTATCAAAACCCAACTTTATCCCCACCCTACCTTGGAGACCTCCTAACTCCTCCAACCCACAGTTAACTCTCTTTCCTGATAACTCACAGCTTGCCTTTTCAGGCAACCAATTCTTTGGGCTCCTAGCATAGGCCAGATTGGAAAATCTCTAATATTGTTGCTTTCTACTTATTTTTTAACTCAGATGTATGATGAATAAAAAAAAATTGCAGTGCCGTTCTGAAATAATATAGAACTACACATTCTGGCTCCTCATTTATAAATACCTTAATGATCTTCATGTAATTATTGCTATTCAAGCAGATCTATATTAAGATGATTTGGTCTAAGGCTGGAATGAATTAGTGGAGGCTATGACAGTCATTTGCAGGGAAAGACTGTTACACTCAATAGGGACTTTGCTTACTGACTCTCAAATAAGATGAACCAGGATGGAACTATTAAACAAAATGCTGCATTTCGATGCTGTGAGAACACAGGCCAGAATATTAATAAGCTTGGTTATTTTTCTTCCACAGAGGAGCTATATGACTGCACTCTGATTTTTGTACAATATATCCTTACAGAAACAACTGTGTTTATTTTATAAATTTTTGGTGACTTAACTTGGAAAGCAAGTCTACTGAGGAAAGCTGTTCTTTTCATAGCTAAAGACTTCTTGTACTTTGGTGGTGATAACAACTTCCCAGTTATGATCACAGCATCTGGAAAGGCATGACCGTATGGGCCCAGTCAAGAGAGAAACCGGTCCATATGCCAATCTCAAAATTTGGAAGTACAGATTAGGATACCTGGTGCACCTTCCATTTCCACTGGGTCACCTCTCAGGCCACACAGTTGGCTTCTCTGGGTGGATGGAAGCACTTTATCTATGACACAATTCAAAACAGGGTCCTCAGAAGGCCTCCCTCTGGGTTCCAGATGTGGCTCCTGAGTCCACCCCATTGAGAATGTGTGAGATCTCACTGTGTGCCTAGTAAAGGCTTCAAGCTTATTTTTTTTATTAAGTCCTATATACATAGATCATGAATACATTTAGGCATATATAGGGTACAAGGTATTGTTTTTTATGCAATTTGATGTGCTTACATCAAGCTAGTTAATGCAGCTTTTGCCTCATTTACTTGATTATTGTGTTAAGACATTTATGCTCTACACTTGATAGATTTGACTTGTACTCTTGCAATATGCTCCATAGGTGTGGTCCCACAATTTACCCTCCCTCCAAGGCTTCAAGCTTTTCTGATTCTACTGTGTAGATGAAACAAGTAGATATTTTTCCTTTTGGTATAATTTCTCACAGTATGTCTTTTTTTATAACATTTTTTTAATTGGAAATTTTTTTTAATTAATTGGTTCAGGTTCATTGAGGGTAGAAAGAATTAGGTTACACTGTTTGCACTGTTAGGTAAAGTCCTTCTTATAGTTGTGTCCCACCCCCAAGAGTATTGTGTTTCATTATTAATACTTCTGGTACTAAAGCTACATAAACTCCATATGACCCCTACCCTAATCAACAGGAAACTGAATGAAAGGAGAGAAAGGGAAGAAAGGAAAAGAAAAAATGTTGTCATGTTACAAATACATGTCCTTGATGATGATGATGAAAATAATGCACCAAGCCCAATGCTGAGTTCTTTATAGCCTCTCATTTAAATAACACACCTTCCACATTTTATAGATTGTGTTTTAATATGTGAGATCCCAGATGAGAGAATGTCAGTCATGCGCTGTGCAGGCCCTTTGTCCTCATATCTGTTTCCTTATTTTCGCCTGCTCAGCTCCATATCGCAAGGAACTACATTTCTCATGCTCACCTGCCCACAGCCTCCTGGCTAAGTTCAGTTCACAGAGTACTCTGGTGGAAGATGGAGGGATGGGCTGGAGTAGACAGGGTATCTTCCTGATCCCACCTCAGTCATGTCTCTTGCAGTGGTGTCTCCTCTGAGGCTCCAGATCCCTCTGGACAGTCCCTTCCTCTGGGCTGCCAGCTTCCACCAGGCTCCAGCAACCTCACCTCCTCCTGTGGCCCCTCTAGCCACAGGGAAGACTTTGGCTTCCTCTATTTACATGGCACAATCCCCTCCATAGGCTCATTGTTCGTTATTTGGCTTCTAAACCTAGGTAGTAAATCCCCTGTGTTAGGTTTTTCCAGTTTGAATACCTAAAGTGGTTTCTTCACTGGGCTCTGTCTGGTTCACTTGTCCCAGGTCAGGTTTTTAAAAGGTTACAAAACTAGAATTCTAACCCGTGTGCATCTAACTTCAAATCTAGGTCCTTAACCACTGTACTGGTGTCTTAGAACTTCATTGGAATGATAATTACCATGATATTTAGTTTGATGTTTGTGTGCATGAATTTTACTGTTACATATCATATTGTTTTGGTGGTTTGATTGTAGCCAAAAAACTAAACCATGAGCGTTAGTAGTGAGTCATCCCTTTTATCCTGGGAAATCCACACTGGATTTCTTTTACTGAAAGTGTGGTCTGAGTTCCAGCAGCAGCAGCATTGCCTGGGAGCTGTTTAGAAATCCAGTATCCCAACTTTGATCAGAATCTGTGTTTTAACAAGGTCCCCCAGATGATTTGTATACACAGTAAAGATTAAGAAGCAATGAACTAAAGAATGTGATTTGAGTAAAGCAAAAGCAAAGAAGTCCTTAAAATTTAAAGGATAACAATGAAAAAAAAAAAGGTTTGGGAGTCTATGTTCTTCCAAATTTAGCAGCCAATGTGTTTCAGACTTTAACTCAGCTTTCCAATGAGCCCTATTCCCAGATCTGTTTGTTAGCATGATTTTAGAATTCATTTCCACATGAAAACTCTATTGTAAAACTTGAGTCAGTTTACAAGCTAACCCTTTAGAAGCCAGAATGTGATGAGTACCAGGTTAATTTCAAAGTAGAAGAAAAGACTCTTTTCTCTTTCTTGGATTATTCTAGGGACTTTTTTAAAAAACACATATCCATATGTAGATATCAGCATTATGCCACTAGAAGCAGGATGCTTCTCCCCCACTTGTAGGTCCTATCCCCAGTACCCTGGCAGACCCTTCCTCAGGCCACTGTAAAGTACTCCAAAATGAGATGACGTCACCCCACCCTGCCACCTGCATCAAATCCTACATCTTTTAACACAGGCCATTTTAGCAATGAGTCATTATGAAAGTAATAGACTTTAATTCCAACTACTGAATGGATAACCAGTCATATAAACACCCTTGGAGGAATGTTCATGTTTCTAATGAGGTGGCTGTTAGTTCAATTAAATCTCTAATTAGTGCAGTTTTACCTAGTGTAATAACGGGGCTGGGGAACAGTTTCTACAGTGTGCTGGTGGCTTGAGGAGGAGGCCAGCCTTCCTCAGGAGAACATCCTGGCCATCTGACACTATTCATTTTCCCTGACAGTCAAAGTTTCTTTCCTGTAATGGTTTCAATATTGTTGTTGTCGTTTTCTTCTTTCCAATACTGGATCCTCTAGGGCAGTGGTTCTCAATCTTCCGAAGACCGCAGCCCTTTAATACAGTTCCTGTGGATCGCGACAGGTTGAGAACCACTGCACTAGAGTAAGACAAAGCTTTTCTGTCTGAATAGCCAGTTCGATTATAAATCACATGTACACATGACATAAACATTGTGTGGTCCCTACCATATTTGTTATCTATAGCTTTATAACCAATCAAGTCTATCTTAGTGGCTTAAAACAACAAACGTGTATTATCCCACAGTTTTTGTGGACTTGCTAGGTCCTTCTGACTCAGGGACTCTCAGGAAGTTTCCACAAGACCTTTTCCTGGATCAGCAGTCAACTCAATCCTTGAGAGAGGGAGGGTCTGCTTGCAAGTTTGCTCGGCTGGTTGCTGAGCCACCAGGCTCAGGTGCTCCCCATGTGGGGCCCTCCACAGGCTCCCTAAGTGTCTTCTGTGTGACTGACTTCACCTGTTTCAGCTGACGCCTGGCACCTCATTCTCCTCAGAGCGCAGATTCCAGAGGGAGAGACTGTGACAAAGCCCACCCAAGACGGAAGTTGCATTCTTGTGACCTCTGATCTCGGAAGTGACATTCCATCCCTTTCATTTTTTAGAAGCAAGGCACTAACTCCAACCTACACTCAAGGCACCAGGAAGGAAGCTCCACCTTTGGAGGAGATGAGTATCAAAAACTATATGGATGTATCTTTAAAACCACCCCACATCCATAACTAGTGGGTGCAGTGAACACTAGAACTTTCTGTCAGACTTGATTTCCATAGTGGTTATGTCTCTGTGAGTGTCAACGTTTTGACAATGGCACTAACATAGGCGCCAGGACACCTGAAGTTCATCCTGGATCCTACGTCAGCTAGCAATGTGACCTTCACACTTCACCTTTATGAAAAACAAAACAAACAAACAAACAAAAACTGTGCCAATTAATATCATTATTTAAATTTCCCTTCCTGGAAATTGGGAACATTGGTACCTATTGTGTTTACATATGGGGGATTTCGTGATGGTTTAATAAGAAGGGATTTGAAAAGACTTGGGAAGACGCTGGGCCAGAATCACTGCTGGGAATACTGTACTTCGTCTCTTCTCATATCATATCTACCTCTTTCATGATTTGTGGAACTCAATGAATTCCCTGTTCTCTCCTTTAGATTCATGTGTGCTTCTTTTAGGCTCAATGAGTGTAACTTCTCAATTCCACTGTTCCTTGAAACTCTTTCTTGATTTTCGCAATTTGGTCTCTAAGACGTTGGGCTATTGAAAATTCTATGGAAAAAAATGTGCTAATGGATCTAATGTTCTATCCACAGATGGCTCCAGGGCTTAGTTTTCTCCTCATCCTCTGAAGTCCCACTGTTCTCTTGACCTTCTATTTCCCATAGCGAACAAGCCACATCAAGATTTTATTCTCTTTGGCAGTTGAACGTTTCTTTCTCGGCCCACATGAGATGGATTCCAATAATTGAGACTCTTATCCAAACCCTACTCCACACTGTAAGTTGGTCTTCCAGACTTCCTATGTTCTGTGGATATAAGAAAAATTTGCACTAATTTTTATTTTACAGTCAATAAGATCTCCAAATAGTTGTGTGCTCTTTAAGTTCTTTGCTTCTTCTGCTAACCGATTTTCAAAGGTGGTCATATTCCTATGTGATGAAGTAGAAAAGAGAACAACAAAGAGAATGATAAGCCAGAGACTTGAATCCTGTTCATTCACTAACTGCGACTTTTACTGGTATCAGTAAAATGGGACTTGTGGCATCTACCTCAGCTTCTCTTTGGGAAAATTTAAAGAGTTAAAAACAGCAGGGAAGGGCGGTGCCTGTGGCTCAGGGAGTAGGGTGCCGGCCCCATATGCCGAGGGTGGCGGGTTCAAGCCCAGCCCCTGTCAAACGGCAATAACAACAACAAAAACCAGCAGGGGAATAGGACTACCCTGTTACTGTACTTGGCATATAGGAAAGGCTCTGGGAATTTGTTTCCTCATCCCTATTAGATTCAGGTATGGCAAACAGCACAGCCTGAATCCAAATCAACAGTGGATCTTTCAAAGTGGGAATGTTACAAGTTCTCTGAGAATCTCTAGGGATGCAGTTAGTACACATTTTGTTTTCCCCAGGAGATTCTCACAGACAATAAATTAAAGAATAACTACTCCCAGGGAAAAGCATGGTGTGGGCTCAAGGGCCCTGGTAAAGAGATAAATAAACAGGCAACATTTTTATCCTATGGCCTGAATTGTTCCAAGGACAATAGAAAAAAAAACAGGCTCATCATGATACAAAGCAGTTTACTGACTGAAGAGGAATAATATACTTGCAAGAAGGGAATGCATAACTCCCCATGGAGCTACCTTCCCTGTCCAAGGTAGAAGTTTGCATAGTACACGGATTTCTTTCTGATTTCCCTCTGGCCTTTCTTCCCATTTTTCTTCTCCTTTTTCTTTCTCTCTCCCACTTTTTTTTTTTTTTAAGGAGCATCTGCCTGACTACACCCCTGGCTCTTCCATAGTTCCACTTTCCATGTGTTTGTGACCTCATTTACCACCTTAAATCCAGATACATTATGTACATTTCTATTGACTTTGGACCTACAGAACTCTTTCTATTTAAATCTATTTATCATAGACTTCAAAGCAGCCTCTCACCTTCCCTGCTGTCACCAGGATTATAAGAAAATTCAGACTGCTCTAATTGGGTCCATCTTTCACAAACCTTTTCTGTATTCACACATTGCTGGTTCCAAATAGGCTGAGGCACAGCCTCACAGAGGTGGATGGCAGAATACACTGGGCCTTCAGAGGAAAACTCCAGGCTCAAAAACGAGGAACACTTTTTCTTTTTAACTCAGAACTCACGATGCTACCTCCTGATTCTTGGCTGTAGGATTAAAACACAATCTACCTCCCTTGACTACTGCCTCTCTGCTAAAACGATCAAGAGGGGTTGATGCATTTGAACCTTGACAAACTTTGACATTTAGTGAGGATGTGGATCAGGAAGGGGATGTTCCAACGAGAGGGAAAAGTTGCACCAACATAGGTGCCAAGATCTTTTTTTTTCTGTCCTACAGGGGACGTAACGACCTGTGAACTCAGCAACATGATTAGATACCTCCCATTAATGTATGAAATTAGTAGGGAATAGGGGAGAATAGAATTTTCCCCTGAATAATTAGGGAAGGCATTTATAATTGTACTTATCAAGTCCTCAGAGGACAGAAACAAAATAATGGGCTATAAACAAAAGTAAATTGGAAAGCTAATAACTGATTTATAGTCAGAGGAAGTGTGTTCTAACTCCAGCAATTAGTATTTCGTGTCCTCTGGCATGATATTTAAGCTTTCAATTTCTTCAAGTGAGGGATAGTGGCAACTCTTTATGGAGAATTAAAGGAAATTAAGTGAAAAACATTTGTAGACTCTAAAGTAATATATTTTCATATGCCGTATATATTTTAGTAAATTAATGTCAAATATTCATTTCTCCTAGGTGATGAGGAAATTTTGAATCTCTTCCACTCCCCTTCACCCTTGAAATAGGATGTTCTTTCACTAGTATGTTGAAGGCCCCACCTTCCTGGAACTGTCCTTCTAGAGTGTCTTAGTCTATACTTTGGGGTCACCATTCTCACCTCCTTTCCTCCTACCCCCTGCCTAGTATTAGCTAGGTTTTCTAGGGGGTAATTAAGTGTGCCTCCAATACTCTTCTTAGGTCTATGGCTCCTCTGAATTTTTGCTTCTGATTTGTCTGGGGCCTGTAGGAAAAGGAGGAAAAGTTTTGTAAAAGTGGGAAAAAACACACCTACGCCCCCCACAAAAGCAGTGTAATTAATATTACCAAATATACTCTGATAAGAGTAGCTCTTGCATTCTACACTGTGTTAAGTTTGAGGTGACAAGTCCATTAACTACCAGAAAGCAGTTGAAGATACCAGGCTATAGTCTAGGTCAATGAGGAGAGAAGATTATGGATTTGGTGAAAGCAGGACTGCAGCAATGGAATAAACCATGAAGGAAAACCAAGCTACCAAAGAATGACCAAAGAGTTGACCTTCTGTAATTGTATCACGTTACCCAGGATTGGTGAGAACAAAACAAGAAGCCCAGGTCATTCCCACTAAATTAAGTGTTTCCAGAAGGAAATGTTGCCATTATGTCATACACTTCTTACTGATCTTTTGGGTGCCAATAATTTTCATGTATAGGGATAATGAAAGGAAGCAATATAAAAAGGCATTTTAGACTGGATTAGCATTTATTTTAAATTGTTTTCATTTTCATTTGAAAAGATAAAATGTGCATTTATCTAAAGATATCAAAATGCATGTGCTTTGTCCGTGTGTTTGCATAATTACTAATCAAGTGTATGGGAGGGGATCAGTGTAGAGATGGTGTCCCCTTATGTGATTCTGTGTTTATGTAAGGGACTCAACTGATTTAGAGCTGTCCCTGTGTCCTGTAGTGCGGGTGGTAGATTCTTAGGATGCCGTGACAAACTGGGTAGCTTAAAATAACAGAAATGTATTTTGTCATAGTTCTGGAGTCTGTCTAAAATGAATGTGTCTGCAGGGTGATATTCCCTCTGAATGCTCTAGGGAAGAATCCCTTCTTGACTCTTCCTAACTTCTAGCACTTGTCCAAAACCTTGGTTTTGCTTAACTGGAAGCTTCGTCACTCCAGACTCTGATTCTGTGGTTATCTGGCCTTCTTCCACGATGCGTCTTCACACAGTCTCATAGGCACAACAGTCCTTGAATTTACAGCCTACTCTAATCTTGTATGACCTCAGCTTAACTGATCATATCTGCAAACAACTAATCTCCAAATAACGTTACATTCTGAGGTCTCAGGTGGACATGAACTTTGGGAATGCTAATATTGTATTTCAGAGACTTTTATCTGTCTTGTGTTCTCATAATATAGATAATGTAATATATGAAGTTGGCCTTGTTGAGGTAAATCTGATGCATCCACTTAGAGCTTCTTTCCACTGAAGCTTCAGTGCCCACAAACACGTGTGGCCATTGAGTCTCAAACTAGCATGGATGCTTTCCTGTGTATTTGAGACCATTGCATTAAAAACAGTTAATACATATTATCTTTTCTAAGAGTACAATGCTTTTCTGATTGCATATCGCCAGGGCGTATACTGATTACAGATAGAATTCTGAAATGTTTATGCCCTTAGAAGATGTGTGTGACAAGGAATCTTGGTGGCACATCTATCTCAGTCTTGTACCATACTCTAACTGCCACTTGTGCGATCCTGCCACGTTATTATTCTATTACATACCAGAACAAACCAGAGATAATATAAATCAAGTTACGTTCTTTCAAGTGCAACAAATTTGAATTTAAGTAACAGATGGCTTCAAATAGTTTTCTGAGATCCGACCTGAAAGATTCATTAGAAGGAATAATCTGGTTAATACTGATAAGATTTCAAAATGTAAATGGAATGCTTTTAAATGAGAAGGAATTAATTCGAAAAATCTGCCAAAAGTTGAGATAATGGATCTTGGAAAGCTTTAGCAAGTCATAAATCTGTAAAATAAAAAAGACATTGTTTAAAAAACATTTAGTATTTTTCATGGACTGAGGTTTTTCTCCGTGGTTCACTGAGTAGGGAATGTAAAA
The DNA here is from genome assembly GCA_963574655.1 of Perodicticus potto. Lineage (NCBI taxonomy): Eukaryota > Metazoa > Chordata > Mammalia > Primates > Lorisidae > Perodicticus > Perodicticus potto. The sequence continues at coordinate 35,012 of CAUYRH010036554.1, read as the reverse complement.
TAGCTGATTAACATTTCCTATTTATTCATAAATAAAGAACAAAACTGGACAAGTAAATAGGCCCTCTGAGAGACCCCGTTTTATTTTTTAAAAGGGGAGAGAAACAAAGACTATAGTGTAGTGTGGTGGCTGATTTGAGGGGCTCATGTGGGATACCATTATACAGAAGAATGTAGAGCATGCATAGAACTAGACATACAGAAAATAATTGGTGACTAATGAGAGTGAGAATACAATCAGCCTAGAGGAAAGTATAGATTATCATGAAAATGGCAAAGGGTTTTCTAGACCATCATGCTATTTCACGAGCGTCATTATGTAACTCAAATTCTGCGTATTTCCTCAGAGATTCTCAACTGGCAAATCAGCCTCCATGCACACAAAATGGAACCTCGTATCTCCCTTCCTGTGCCTGGTTTTGCCTCTTTTCTCCCCATTGCTTTTCATGGTAGCGCCAACTTAGCCAACCCTGGAATCTTGGAGACATCTGAGAACTTCCATCCACGCTCCTGAAAATAATCATTAGTAGTTGTTTCCCTCTATGATGACTGTCTTCCTCCCTCACCTCTTCCACACCGACCATTCTCACTTCCAATTCTGTATATTAGTTACATCAATTCCCCATTTCCATTTTATTTTGCTCTTTTTCATTGAGGATACCAGATGAAGCTTCCTAAGGCATAATTGTGCCATTGTCATACTACTATTAAATTATATTCAATTTCTTTCTTTTTTTGCTTTCTAAGCTGATAATAATGGCCTTTCTATATCCTATGTTTGACCTAAATTATTATACCCATGCTACTGCTTCTATATTGAGTCACACCATTTTTTTTTCCTGAACTAATTTCCCTCTTACTCTTAACACCAATATTTAGCAGCATTAACATGAGCAAATATCCTTTTCTGTAAGTAGACTACACGTAGCTGTCACAGTGTCATTTGAACAAAGTCAAATGCTTATGTGCACGTGACCCTGCAGTGGACAGCAGTCACTCTTCGTCTGCCTCGCAGGAAAATGCTTCACTGTACTCATAGTGGTGTTTACCCCTAAGACACTCTTAGGTTCCTGCATTCGGCCAAGACCAGCTCTGTAGTTTCCCCCTCCATTCTCTGCTTTTGTCTCCTTCCAGAACAATTATTTCCTACCTATGTTTCAGATTAGTTTATGTCTTAGTAAATACAACCTCTTAATATGAGCAGCAGTTTCAGAGAAGGATCTTAGCAGGTGTGACATCCGATCCAGGTCGTGAAGGATTAATATGTCCTTGGAAGGAGATATAGAACATCAGAAAGTCTATATTAGTATAATTCTTTGTGAGTAAGAGTAATTGAATGTTACTATTTGCTAAGCCTTCCATTCACTTTGTGTTTAAATGTTAAAATAACTCTTAGATATATAGCAGGCACTATATTTTCACTTTGGCATCTTACTAAAAGAACAATGATTTTGTTTAAGACAGCAACATCCTCAGCAAAAAGACAAAAGAAAAGAGAAATTGGTTGTCCAGGCCCCATGCCGTTAAGGTATAATCATGTTATTAGATTTGGCCAATGGGACTGAGGTAACAGTCTTTTGAATAGAGTACCCTTCTGAATGAAAATGCAGTTTTACAAAGGGAAAGATTCTGTCTTATTTTCCTGTGTTTCTTCCTCAAACTCGGAAACCACGCTTAGTGATAGAGGAACTGGAAACACAGTGGTTAAGGTCCCAGCCACATATAACCAGGCTGGCAGGTTCGAACCTGACCCGGGACAGCTAAACGATAATGACAAATGCAACAACAACAACAACAACAACAACAAAATAGCCAGGTGTTGTGGCAGGTGCCTGTAGTCCCAGCTACTTGGGAGGCTGAGGCAAGAAAATCGCTTAAGCCCAAGAGTTTGAGGTTGCTGTGAGCTGTGATGCAACAGTACTCTACAGAGGGTGACACATTGAGACTCTGTCTCAAAAAAATAAAAAAAAGAATAGTGGAGCAGAAAGATGTAAAGAACTTGTGTTATTGGTAAAGCTCTTCCAAATTTCCTTTCCCCTATGAGATCCTGTGTCTTGCACTCTTCTACTATGTTCTATGGATGTATTTTTGTCTGGTGCTAATGTTACTTCTGTAACGTAAGCTGCCTACCTCTGATTTCTTACTATATGAGAAAAACAACAGTGACTTAAACACATGGAGATTGATTGAGGTACTTGGCTGCATATCACCAAATGCAATCCTAACACTAGCAAACAGCTTGATTTACTTTCTCAAATAAATATCTCATTTTTATATAATAGGAAGGCCTAGATTCTAGATTTGAACCCATGCATTTTGCCAGCTAGGTCCATGTTTATAAACAATAATAAAGCAGTTGAATCAAAATGAGACACTTAAATTATTTTTCAGAGTATAAAAATTCTTTGCCAGTTTAGCATAGAAAGTTGAAGTTTCTATGGCATCTTTTTCTTAGGCATTTTTTTTCCCTACCAGGAATAATTTTTTTTTTCCTGTACTTACAAAAATTTGTGTGGGAATGCTAAGATTCCATCAGGTCCTGGAAGTTTCCTACACCAGATATAACTGCAAAATAATAAATATTTTAAATCAACTTATAATAATATTTAAGAATCCAAAGGGAAATGTCCATTCAAAGTTGTCACCTTAGGAGACTACATTCTTATTTCTCTTCAGTGCTTTTTCACATTTCTCAAAAGCCTCTGGATAATCTGAGAACTGATTGCAGACTTAGCCCTTGGGCCTCTTTCATGGATTCATTTTAAAATGGAAATAAAACGGCCATCTGTTTTATTTACAAATTTGATTCCAGTTTTCTTTGTGGGGGTGGGGATTAAAAATCAAGTTATCAACAAAATGATGAAGATGTTTTTCACTCTGATGGGATGCAAACCACAGTATATGGGTCTCTGCTCTTACGCATTTACCGAAGCTCTTACCTACTTGCCCCGCCACACTCTCTCCCTCCCTTTGGCTTCTTGTCTTCCCAGTCTCTGCCCTATCTCCTTCCTCTCTGAATTTCCTTTCTTAGTTTGTTCTGTGTTATCTACGCTATCCTGGTGAATCTCATCTAAACTGTTTTTTTAATATGTATATATTTGTTATTAAACATAGCTGTGTACATTAATGCAATCATGGGGTACAATGTGCTGGTTTCATATACAATCTGAAATATTTTCATCAAACTGATTAACATAGCCTTCATGGCATTTTCTTAGTTTTTGTGTTAAAACATTTATATTCTCTGCATTTAGTAAGTTTCATTGTACCGTTCTAAGATGCACCGTAGGTGTGATCCCACCAATTACCCTCCCTCCACCGCTCCTCCCCGCTCCCCTCCCCTTCCTTGCCCCTTTCTCCATATTCTTGTACTATAATTGGATTATAGCCTTGGTTTGCCCATTGAGATCTCGTGTCCTATACTCTCCTAGAATCCAGAATACATTCTACGTATCATTCTATGTATGCATTTTTGTCTGGTGTTAAATGTCCCTAAATAAGTTGATTTCACCTACTAGCTTTGCAAACTTCCATAGACAACCAGAAAGTCAGATAAGATCGGAGGTGAAAGGGGCATGAGAAATATTCTTGTGCAGCTCTTATCATGACAAACGCAGAAACTGAGGCTGGAGGATTTAAAATAGCTTGCCCACAGATGGCAGGAGAGAAGCCTCAATAATTAGCTTCCTCTAATTCCAGTGTATTCCCATGGCATCTCACTTTGCATTCCACACAGAGGTACGTTCAGAGTAGATATTCAGTGGTCGTTTGTTAAAGTTTACTTTTAAAAATCAAATTGATGCTTGGAAAAAATTAAAGTGTTCGACAGTACTGGGATTTGGGGTGCTGTGGGGAAATGGGAATTTTATATCCTGGTGAGTGGAAATGAAAGCTAGTGCAAAGACTTCGGAGAAAATCTGTTCGTAATTAGTAATGATGAGGATGTCTATTCCCACAATCTGAGTAAATACTCCAGAGAAACCCCTCAACAAATACCCAAAGGAGATAGATACAAGATTGTTTATAGCTAAAGTATTTGTGTTTATTGCACAGTACTGGATATCACTTAAATATATATCAATGGGGAATAAGAGAAATAATTGGGATATAATAAAAGCTGTAATTTCGACTGCATGAATATTGATATAGAACTCACATATCGATTTGCATAAAACCAACAAACATATTAAGTGACTATAGCAAATTACCTAATAATACATATAGTATGGTACATTTATATAAATGTTCAAACTGGCAAAATAATATTATATATTACTTAGGGAAACATAAGTATGCAAAAATGTATAAATGTATGTGTGGAGACAGTCATGCTTAAATGCAGGGAAATATTGGGGCTAAGGACAGAGGAAGCTGGTGAGAGATGTGATTAAGGAGGATATTGATCAGTTCCAGAGTCAGGTACTTAGTTATTTCACACCTAAGGCTTTGTGATTCGTACATGCATGCTCATTATATTATCTTTGCTACCCTTTACTATTTGTGAAATGTTTCATAAAGAAGCTTGAAAATTAATTTTAGAAATTGGCTATGCCACTAGCTGTGAGAGAACTTCCAGAAGGAAATATTCAAATATGTTCTGAGGATTGTCAGAATCGGGGAAAGAAATGGACAGCCACTGAGATGACTGTTTTGAAGGTAATGTCAGTTGCTTGGATTTATACTTTTTAAAGTGTTTGATGAAACAATCTCACCCCATTCTGTTGTACTGATGTTTGTTTTATGCCCAATTAACTCCGAATAAAATAACTGCCACAGCAAAATATGGTCAGAGAAATATAATATAATGATGCGCAAGAATTTCAGAAGCGAAGCAGAGGTGTACAGAGTACCCACTTAGAAATCCTGGAGTCTGAGCTCCATAGGAGAATGTCCAAATGCTTCCTGTATTGGTCTTTCTCTGACTTGCACTTGGCTACCCACATAATGCTATGCCCAGAAAATGCCAGAGGCAAAATAGATAATTCATTGATTATGACTTTTGTTTTCTTTATGAATTTTTAGTTACCAAGAATATTTTTTAAGGTAGGAGATGGTTCAGAGAACATCTAGTTTCTGCCTTTGATTCATAGAAGACACCCAGATGCTGTGAGGCATCTTTTTTCCCCAAGGTCACACAGTGATTCAGCAGAAAACGAGCAGCATTTTCCCCACTTCAATGCATATGCTGCCTTGGTGAAACCTTCCATGTTCTTCCTCTGTCCTACTTAGATCTTGTATGAACTGAATGCTCCATCATTTCTGGTGAGTTGGAGTCAGAGTTCTATCCTCACTCTCAACAAGTTGCACTGGGGTCTTTCAGGGGCACTTCTTTCATAAAAATGGGAAAGGAGCCCTTCTAGGAATGTACTAATGAAAAACGAAAATGTGTGTCTAGAAAAAAACCTGTATACACATGTTTTAGTAGCATTAGTCATCATAATCAAAAACTAGAAGCAACTCAAATGTCTGTCAACGGATCGATATGTCAACACAATCAGTATATTGACAGAATGGAATACTATACTGTAACATAAGCGAAGTGATACCTGCCACCACCACAAGGTGAACCTCTGCCTAATGAAATGTGAAAGAAACTAGATACAAAAGACCACAAATTGTACAGTACCATTCATATGCCATATCCTGAAAAGGCAAATGTACAGACACAGAAAGTAGCCCAGCAGTTGCCTTGGGCTGAAGGTGTGAACGGGACTCACTGCCGATGGACAGGAGGGGTCTTCTGAGGGTGATGAAGACTTTCCAGTGTTAGATTTGGGTGGTGGTCATGCAACCCCACGTAAACTTGCTAAAAGTCATTCACTTGTATTCTTAAATGGGTGAATTTTATGTTATGCAAATTATACATTTAAAATGTGTAATGTTAAGCTAGTTTAATTGTGTCTATCACAGGGTGCTAGCAGCTGTAATGATCCTGGAAAATAGAAAATTGTCAGTTGTCATATGAAAAATGGACAGTTTGGGCAGATGCATTGTCTCACATCTGTAATCCTAGAACGCTGGGAGGCTGAGGCAGATAGATTGCTTGAGGCCTGGAGTTTGAGACCAGTCTGAGCAAGAATGAGACCCTGTCTCTACTAAAAATAGAAAAATTAGCCAGACATTGTGGTGGGCACCTGCAGTCCCATCTACTTGGAGAACTGAAGCAGGGGGATCTCTTGAACCCAGGAGTTTGAGGTTGCTGTGAGCTGGGCTAAAACCACAACAACCTAGCATGGGAAACAGAGTGAGATTTCGTCCCATCTCCCCCAAAATGGATCCAGTTAAATTGTGATTTGCTTTCTTTTTGAGGCCAGAAGACTTTTATTTATTTATTTCAAAATATTAAGGTGGTACAAATGTTTCTGTTACATGGATTTATTATAATGCTTGGGTCAGGGCTATAGGTGTGCCCATCACCTGAACAGTATTTAAAAATCTTAGGTAGGCTTTGCCTTTTCCCTTATCCCCCCCTTTTTATTTCCAATGACTTTTACTTTCCTCTATGCATCAGTGTGCCCATCAGTTATTTCCAGCCTTTTAGAGAGTGCATGTGATATATTTTTTCTGTTCTTAAGATACTTCACTTAAGAAAAATGGTCTCAAATTCCATGAAACTTGCTGCCAAAGATATTAATTCATAAAATCCATGGACTAGATTGATTCACAGCAGAATCCTAGAGACCTACAAAGAAGACCTACATACACTACAGAAATTATTCTATAACATCAAGACAAAGAGAATTCATCTCCACTCATTCTATAAAGCCAGTATTACCTTGATGTAAAGGCTAGGAAAGGATGCAACAAAAAAATAAAACCGCAGACAAATACCTATTATCAATATAGACACAGAAATGCTCAAGAAAATACTAACAAACTGAATGCAACAGCATATCTCATGATCAATCAGACTTTACCTTGGGGTGGCGGGATGGCTCAACATATGTAAGTAAATAAATATGATTTGCTACATACAGAAGTGAAAACAAAGATCGTATGATCATCTCAATAGTTGGAAGAAAAAACAATTGATAAAATCAAGTACCCTTTTGTGATGAAAACCCTCAATAAATTTGGCACAAAGGGAACAATTGTCAAAATTATAAAAGCCATATGTGACAAACCCACACCAACATCATACTGAACCAGAAAAAGTTGAAAATTTTCCACTAAAAAAATGGAAGAAGGGAAGGATGCTCACAGCCACCACTTCTATTCAACAAAATACTAAAAGTCTCAGGCAGAGCAATTAGACAAGAGAAAGAAATAAGAAGAATTCAAATTGGGAAAGAAGAGATCAAACTATAGCTAATGATATGATCTTGTGTCTATAAAATCCCCAAAACTTCACCTAGAATTGATAAAGTCAGCAAAGTCTCTGGTTGCAAAATCAATATACAAAAATCATTAGCTTTTCTATTTCCCAATAACAGTCAATGTAAGAGTCAAATCAAAGACTTACTTTCCTTCACAATAGCTACCAAGAAAATAAAACGTTAAGAATATACTTAGCTAAGAAGGTGAAAGATGTTTACAGAGAGAACTACAAGCCGCTGAGGACAGAAGTCATAGATGAAACTAACAAGTAGAAAGTGTGTTATACTCATGGATCAGGTTTCCTTTTTTATTTCTCAAAACATCCCCATGAGATGGAAATTATCCTTATCCCTATTTTAATGATGTGGAAACTGAGTAATTTATTCAATGTCACACCGCTTGTACAAAGCTCAGGAGAGAGATTTGAACCCTTGATTTCCAGTCTCAACTCTCAACCACCATGTCATTGCCTCATTATTAGGTGTTTTATTAATGTCTGTTGGAAAAAAGAAAGATGAGTTATTGTAACTGCTTTGCTGAACTGGCTTTGCAAAACACAATGGGCACTTGGATTAAGAACACCTTCTGTCACAATTTTAGTACATTTAGATAAATATGACTTTATTATTTCCTGTAATTTACTTCTAAAGTGATAAAGTGGTATTATAAAATTTCCCAAGGTTTTTGGACTGAGTTATTAAGGAAGAACAGCAGAAGATTGCTTTCTGGCCATCAGCCATGATCCTTACCAACAGAAACATTCATTCTCTCTCTTTAACCCATCTTTAATTTACTATGGCAGATTTATGTAGTAGATTTTTATTGATGGGTTTTTTGGTGGTGGTTGTTTTCAAAGAGAATAATGCCAGCGAGAGTTGTCATGGTTTTATTTCTTTTCCTTGATTTTTTTTTCTGTTTAATTTACCTTGTGGATCAAAATTTTATGATGAAATGGCAGCCAGAGGTAGAAACTATTTTTAAATTGAGTAATGCTTTCAATAGTGTAGAGTTCAAAAAAAACAAAAAGCTGAGATTAAGCTTGGGAATTTGGGTTAAATATAAAATGTTACACTAATACTTTGAGTGACTTGCTTTTCTCATGTTTAAATGGGAATAAAGCCATGTATCTTACAATGTTGTTGAGACTATTAAAGGCATACTAGTATGAATGCGTGGATACATCTATGAGCATAGTTGCTCAGTCAGTAGTTTCTCAAAATGTATTTATTTTTAATTATTTAGTTTTATAGTCAGCACGTTTTTTTTCTTGTTTCTTTTTTTTTTTTTTAGATAGAGTATCACTTTGTTGCTCTCAGTGGAGTACCCTGGTATCATAGCTTGCAGCAACCTCAAATGCTTGGGCTCAAGCAGTCTCCTTGCCTTCTCCTGAGTAGCTTGGACTACAAGTGCCTGCTATAACACCTGGATATTTTTAGAGATGGGGTATCGCTCTTGCTCAGGATGATCTTGAACTCCTGAGCTCAATCCACTGGCCTCAGCTTCCCAGAGTGCTGGGATTATAGGCATGAGCCACCATGCCCAGCATCCTATAGTTTTTAAGTCATCAAAAGGACAAAATAGTTTACAAGGGAGGTAGAGACTTTGCCAAAAATATATATATTTATGTGTGTGTGTGTGTGTATTCACTCTAGGAAGCAAGACAAATAATACAAAAATAATGAGAAGAGTTATTAAAGAAAAATTACTAATTAAGAGGCAGTCAAAATAATTACAAAAGTGGAAAAATCGTGTGTTTCTGTGGGATTGAGGGGACAGCTATATGTTTAAACAACATGATCAGAGGTCTCTCTGAGGAAATACCATATGAATAGAGACCAGAACATTCAGAAGGAAACAACAATGAAAAGAATGAGGGGGAAGAGCATTTAAGGAAGAAAGAACAGCTTGTGCAAAGACTCTGAGCAGGTTAAAAAAATTTTTTTTTTCTAAGTTGTAGGCACACAAAGAAAATGTTTAGGGCTGGGACATTGTAAGAACTATTGGAGAGGTAGGCAGCACTTCTAAATAAAACAGTAGGTCACCGGATGGTTTTAAGGGATAAGATGATACAGTATGAATTTTAAGACATCCTTTTGGATCGGAAATTAGTTGCAAAAGTAGAAATAAGGAAGAAGGACAGGAAGTTGTTTGAGTATTAAAGACAAGAAGATGTGAGAATCTCTGCTAATGTAAAACCCTATAGGAGATGGAGAGAAGAGGTTGATTTATTTTGAATGAAGATTTAGCACAGCTTGTTAAGGGTCAGATAAAAGGAGAGAGGGGGAAGTTGTGGTCAAGCCCATGCATGTCAAGGTTACTATGCCTAGGATTCTGACCTGAGATATTAGATGATTTCATTTACAAAGTTAACAAGCACTTAAGACAAGTTTAAAGGTGAAATTGAGATTTCTCTTTTGGACATACTTTGAGCTATTCCAGTGGAGGTGACTGATACTGAGACGGATAAGAACCTTGGAGTGCAAGTGCTTGGCGACATAAATCTGGAGTGATTACCATAAAATTGTGAAGTTAATCAGCCATAGGTAAATGAGGGGGGAAGTCCATTCTTCTATCAACAAATAATTAGAATTCTTGGATTCATCTCTTTATAATGTACGGTATTAATTAACATATAGTATCTACTATATCTGGTAGCCACAGAGTTGCATATAAATTCCCAGGTGGTTTCTCAATATGTTATCTTTTGGGGAATGAGGCAATCAAATTTGTTGTTTATCGTTCCACTTTTTTTTTAAAAAATTGACCTGGCTTAACACTAGCTTTTAAAACTTCAGAGATCCTTGGAATCAGTTGGTTTGGGCTTGTCTCTGGATAATACTATTAAACTGAAGATGTGATTTTATACTAAATATTGTGCATGAAGATACTGTTATTGTCATATAATAATTGCTAAAAGACCTACTATGTGCAATGCATTGTAAGAGTAGTAGGTGGGGTGAGGTTGTCGTGTCTCTTCCCACAGAATGAGTTTCAGTAGGAGGCAGACATGTGAACAAGCAATCACTATGAAATGAAGTACAAGCCATATTCTAGGGTAATATTTAAAAAAGGGACCATTGAACATTGTTTCATTTGTTTGTTGGTTATTTGACTATCTTCTATGAAAACTTCTGTTCATGTCTTTTCCTACTTTTTGATGGGGTGGTTGTTTTTTCTCTTGCTGATTTATTTGAGTGATGTGTATATCCTGGATATTAGCCCTTTGTCAGATATATAGTTTGCGAGTATTTTCTCACATTCTATGTGTTGTGGAATCAACCTAAGTACCCAAGAATTCATGGAGTAGATAAAAAAAAATGAGGTATATACACACAAATACAAACACACAAAATAGAGTATGCAGCTATTAAAAGGAAGGGAATAGTGTCTTTTGTAGCAACTTGGATGGAACTGGAGACCATTATCCTATGTGGAGCATCTCAGGAATGGAAGAACAAATACCATGTCTCTAATAAGTGGGGGCTAAACAATGGGCACGCACAGTGCAAAGAGGTGTAAAGGACATTGGAAACCAAGGATGTGGGCGGGTAGGAGGGGATAAGGGCTGAAAACTTGTCTATCAGGTCCAGTGAACAGTATTCTGGTGAAGGGCACAGTAAAAGTCCTAACTAAAGCATTATACTATGTATCCATGTAATAAACACATTTGTGCTCCCTTAATATTTTGGAATTAAAAACTATATGTAAAATATTTCATTTAAATGTCTCCAATATTTTATATTGTAGGTACATCATAACTTGCATAACCCCTCCTTATTGCTAAAAATTTACCAGTTTTTCATTAATAAATACTGAAATAATTAGCATTATATGTGCAAAAAAAAAGAGAGAGAAAGTACTGATGAATCTCTCATGGTTACAATATATATTCTGAAATACCTGACATTCAACTGGAATTATGAAGAATGAGCAGAGATGCCTAGGAAAGCAGGCTAGGAGGGAGAATGCTATGAAGGAGACAGCTATGTAAGGCAGAGAAAGTGAAACAGCAGGAGAAATCTCATGTGGCTAAATTAAATGTTGACTATAACACTTAGTATGGTGGCTTCGCATACATATCAAGCACTCAAAAAATATACGTTGAATTAATTACTGAAGGAATGAGTCTAACAATGTTGTTTCCTTAATTCAATTTATTGGGTTCCAACATCTAGAGAAAGAAATTAAGAGATGGCTGTCATTTATACATATTTTATATTATCAATGTGAAATATAAAATACATACTTGGGTATGAAATTCCTGGAGACAAGGTCAACAAGTACTTGAACAATTATGGTAAAAGTTTATGTGTTTGTGGGTTGGGGAGGGGAGAGAGAGAGAAGGGGAGAAGGGAGGAAGGCAGGCAGGAAAGGAAGATAGAAAATAATTTTCAAATAGGATCTTTAGGGAAATTTCATAAAAGCATTAAAGGGAATTGCTTTAAGGTGACACAAGGAATAAGCGTGCTGCACCACAGCTGTGGTGCACTAGTGGGCTCAGGAGAATCAGTATGTGCATATTGGTTTTATCCCGCAGAGCAGACAACAGTCAAAGACTAAAGTCAAAGTTGTGAATAGGAAGTCAAAATGAGAGACTCAATCAGCTAAGGAAAAAAAAAAAAATACAATGTCTTTCACAGGTGAACCAGATTATCAGGAACTGGGAAAGAGAGAAGTCAATAGAAAAATAGGACAGAGGAACAAATCGGTAGTTAATCCAATTTAATGTCAGTGCCTGATTGAGGTTTGGCTTTAAAGGGACAGGTTTTAGCTTCCTGAACCAGCCACACAGCATCGTAAAGGGTTCAGCTGAGCTCTGCAGAGAAGCAATGGGCAAAGCATGGCTCAAAGAAGAGAAGCTCTTTTCAAAAAAAGAAACAAAAGAAATGGGGAGAAGTAAAGACATTGCTGGAGCTGGAGTAGGGAAGAGCCTGCTAAAATTCATCTGCAAAAGGTAATCATTCACCTGGGGTAGGAGAGGCCAAGTTCAATGACAACACTGATTATGTCTGAAGAGGGAGCTTTAAAGATCATTATTCTTCAAAGACATCACATTTGTGTTGAAAACCGTTCACGTGGAATGCTTTATGAGCTTTCAATTAGATTTGCCTGCTATTAAATGTGAAATTATTCCTTATTTTCTCTTTGAGAGAATTAATACATAAAGCCTTTCTTAATGTTGTAAACTGGCAAAATGAATGTCATCACTCATTTATCTAGTTTAATTTTGTTTAAAAGAGGATAGTTCAATTGCTTAGTTCCTGGAACTCATAGAATCAGAATTCTATCACCGTGAATGTTATTGTCTATAGTTCTTATAACTTTGATTCTACTGTGTTTTTTATAGTCAGTGCTTCAAAAGAATAATTCACAGCAGTATTCCTCAGATTCTAAAAGTTATTCAGATTCACAAGTTTCTGTAACTTATCCAGGCTGATCAATTTATCCTACAAGTGACAACCGCCATACTTGTGAATTTAAAGGAAATAATTCTGCCCCTGAGCTTTGTCCTAATCAAATATTCCATGATGCTCTTGCTGCAATTATGATTAGTTTCCAAAAAGCAGATATGCTCTTCAACACTACTGAACATTGAAATTATCCATTAGATGATTGATGAAATGTTAATAACAGTCCTCATATAATTAGATGTACTACCCTTAAGAGGAAGGAATACTTTAGGTTATGTAGTCTGAATACGTGTTTTATTTGTAATGTGTTCTCCTACACTGAAGAAGGAAAACTCTCCAGTATTTTAGTTGTGATGTTAACACCCTACTTGAGAAGAACTTGAAGTCATCTCATTATTTATTGATATGCTAGTAGACCTAAAAGAAATATAGAACAGAACTTTTTTTTTTTTTTTTGTAGTTTTTGGCTGGGGCTGGGTTTGAACCCACCGCCTCTGGCATATGGGGCCAGTGCCCTACTCACTGAGCCATAGGCACCGCCCTAGAACAGAACTTTTTCAGCTGTATTTGTACCACCTTCCTCAACATGTATTAATAATTTTGCTAATAATAGTTCCTTGTCATGTTTATCCCAATCTATGACTCTCTTGTATAATGTTTATACTTGCATGGCTTTCTATGTAATGTTTCCAATTCCAGTATTCTTTCTTGTGGGCCTATAAAACTCCTACTCCTCCTTCAAAACCCAGGTAGGGTCTCAACGTCTTTAAAGAGTCTTCCTTAATAAAACTTCAGACCCACTGTCAGCAGCAGGAAGAACCTCCCCATCTGCATTCTACAGCATCATATGCTTTTCCTTAAACTGTCGCATAATCATATTGTTTTCTTAATGTGTGTTCAAGTTTTTCTCCCCCACTGGAATGTGGAGCTCTTGAAAGCAATGATTCCATCTTATTATTTTTTATATACTGAATACAGGTTTTAGTGCATAATAGACACTCCATAAATATTAGCTGAATGAAATATCAAGTTGCAATTTAAAATCTTGATTTATATACCATCTCATACGTTTATATCTTACCTCCTAGTAAATTATAAGTTCAATCAGTACAAGAACTATGTCAATTATTATTTCTATGTATCCTCTTGGGAGCACACAGAACAGTGTTTTTTTATTTTTTAATTGCAGATAGTCAAACCCTGTATATCAAGCATAGGTCTTGTTTATCCATCAGCATGTTATCATATGAGACATGAAGTGATTATGTGCACTGTTTTACACAAGTGTAATATTTATTGAAATTAGACTCATTTTTTTTTTGTTTTATATGATGAAGAAAAACTAGTATATAGTTGTGACAACATAAGTACTAAAGAAGGCAATGATACTCTGTTCCCAAGACATGTCATTTCTGTATGTGGCCATAGTTGGTTCAGACATAGTTAAACCATTGAGTGCAAATACGGCAACACTTCATCAACTCATCAGAGATTCTTACCAGATCTCAATTACCGCATCGATCCCCTTCAGTTCAATCCAGTACATATTGAGTGTTTACTAGGAATACTTTGAAAACACGCAGACTTGATTCTATTCATTCCTGGCTCCTCTTATAGATAACTTAGGTTAAATTACTTAATGTCTTTGACATCAGATTTTTAGTCCGTGAGGAGGAGGATATGAATCCCAATCTCATAAATGGTTATAAAAGAAACAGGACTGGGACACTATTTGGCACCTAGTTAGTTCTCAACAAATATTAAATTGCAGATTCACCTACAAGAAGAACCCCTTCCCCACCTTCCCATGTGGGCCGCAGGAGAAAGAAACACAACGTACTCCTTAAGAAGGCAGGCACCAGCTACAAACCATGGGAATCTGGGTTGTTTTCCAAATGTCCTGCTGTTAATAGCATTATTATTGTTGGAATTTTGAGGGACAGTGTGTGCCAGGATGGCATTATAATTCATTTTCAATTATAATAACAGTTATGTATAGTAGGCTAGCCAAGGTTGACCAGGAGCCTGTGCCCAGGCCCTGGATTTAATAGCACTGATGACTTTGCAAGGCCACTCCAGCTCCCATTACTGTCCCGACCTGATTTGTAGCAACCTTCTCCCCTGAGGGAGGTTGCTGGTGCTATCTCCTTAACTGGCTCAGGTTTCTCGGCATATGTTCTTTCTTTATGAAAATTGCCAGAAATCTATTTCTTATGCTTCATTTTAAGAACAGTGGGACAATATGGACATAGTTCCCTCTTACTTTCTGTCCCTACTGACTTTTCCATCTCTCACCCCTCCTTCCTTCCCTCCCTCACTCTTTTCTTGCCTTACTTTCTTCTTTTTTATATTCCCATTCTTTTTATTCTTCTCTTTTTCACCCTCCCCTCCTTTTCCTTATTCTTATATGTTGTGTTGCTACCCACTTAATGAATTATCCCTTTGCCGAAAGTCATTTTCATATTGTCTATAGTTTAATATTTCATTCTACTTTATGTCTGCTAGTTCTATCTGGTCATGCATTTCAAAGTCTTCTCTACTGCCTATATTTATGCCCTCCTAATATTTTAGATTCTTATTATATGCCCTCATTGTCACTTAGTCAAATCATAGGCATTTATCTCCTTTAATTTGGCCTTATAAATCAAATCTTGCTTTTCTCTAATCATTTTCTTAACCTTCCCTAAATAGTTTTTAATTTGTCTGCATCTTTCTGAAATGGAAGTGCCTCAAACTAAATGGGGGAGTTCAAGGTTGAAAACTGGCTGACTGCATTCTGCCTTTCTTTCTTTCTGAACAATCAATTCATAACAAACAAGTGTGGCTGGCTCTTTATCTTGCCAATTGATTGCTTTGCATTTCAAGTCGATGCAAAAAGTGTATTTTTTCTAGAAGTCAGGGGGACAAGTATTTGAACCCAGATTTACCACTGTTTGTGACATTTAAGCTTAAGTTCTGTGCGACTAACTTTCCTCTTATCTAAAAAGAAATTAGTACTGTCACCTCGCAGGAACAGGGTCCAGACTAGGGCCAGGCAACCAAAGTTATAGTGCACTCACTGTAGTGGTCTGGAGAGTAAGTACCACTTTACAGTTTGCATCCTAGATGCTTCACTAAAATAATTAAATAAATGTGAAAGTGCTCGGAAAACATGTGAAGACAAAAATCATTATAAGGCCTTGCTGTAATTATTCTTTATCAGTTCAACTTGACACAACTCATTAACAGTAGAATTATTACATGCTTAGAGCTTACTTTTGCCAAATGTTTCTCCAGAGTACCCTCAGCTCACTCTTTGAAGGTTCCCAGTGTCCTGAGTATGTTGACCCCTGTCTACCCGAGCACCTTCAACCCAAAACAGCTAGCCCAGTAAACCATTACAACACCAGAATTATTTCTTTACCCTGCCATTAAAATTCAGGCATGTAGGCTCAGCTCCCATAACACAGTGGTTACAGTGCCAGCCACATACACTGAGACTGGTGGGTCTGGATCTGGTCCGGGGTAGCTAAAACAACAAAGACAAATACAACAAAAAATAGCCAGACATTGTGGCAGGCACCTGTAGTCCCAGCTACTGGGAGGCTGAGGTAAGAGAATCACTTAAGCCAGAGAGTTTGAGGTTGCTGTTAGCTGTGATGCCACAGCACTCTACCGAGGGCAACATAATGAGACTCTGTCTCAAAAAATAAATAAATAAATAAAATAAAATTTAGTCATAGAGATGCCTGCTCCCTCATTACTCTGCTTATCCACTTCCTTGATAATCACAAGCTTATCAGATGAAATTATGCTTGCTGTTGGATCTTTAAGAAACTGCTGAGCTAACATGTAATCCACTTCACAGCACACATTTGCAGTTTCATTAAGGTTCTCCGTAGACGTGGGGTCTCTCTGGGCGCTCTAAGCCACGGTTTGGACAACTTTTCTAGTCATGATCTACAATAAGAAATACGTTTTTTTATCATGATCCAGAACATACACAGAAACACAAATAAATGTAACTGAGAAAAAAAAGATTTCACAAAACAATGCCTTTTCTACTTGCAAAGCACTCTCCATCCTATTTTGCCTTGCTTTGGTTTTCTTTTCTCATCTTTTATTTTCTATCCAGTACTGCTGACCGTGAGTCTACAAAGTTGATTTTGCTAGCCCTTAGTGTGCCATGCCATCTTTGAAAAGAAAAGAAGAAACATCACTCTAAAACATTGTTATTTAGTGGAACTGAACTGATGAGCCGATTGTTGTGGTTAAGTGTTTAACCTCTGTGTGCTCATGTGTGTGTCTGTGGGCATCTATGTAGGCTGATCAAGGACAAATAGTGCCTGGACTTGAGCATGGCTAAAAGGAAGCTCACCTCGGTGGAGAGAGGATGGCCCAGTGTGCATTGGTATTTAACAGGTTGCTAGGTAATCCAGAGGAATTCAGCAGTAATAATGATGGGCACATGCCAGAGAGAGCAACCTATAAAGACCCAGGGAGGCAGTGGCATGAGATCAGGATGCAAGTGCTGGGTGATGATCTATGGATGTAGCTATCAGGGGGAAAACGCATTGTGAGCACGCAAGCATGAGCTCGCAACAGGGCTACAGGCAAGTTCATTCCTTCCTATTTCAGGGGTCTGTTGATTTGTTGCTCCTTAAGTCCATTCTGGCTACAGACATGATTTGTCCGATGACCTGTCGATTGCAACCAGATGATCAAAGCTGTAAGCACAGCCAGCATCATTGAGCAGCACCTGGGAAGTTGTGGGAAGCAGCGGGTCTCAGCTCCCTGTAGACTCATCTTTGCCATTTCCTATTTCTCGCCTGTGAATAGAGCAGATCCTAACTACAAAACTAGAATCTTCACTTTCCTGAGTGTCTTTTAATGTATTTTTTTCCTGACTTACTTCATAAGTTCCCTTTTCAAATTGCTCTGATATGTAATCTTAGACTTGTGCCTTATTCTTCACAGGTGTACACAGCCATTATCAATTTAACAAAATTCTGGAATTCATTCTTTATGACAGGAAGTATCATATTGCCTCTCCTCCACAGCTTGTTTATAGCTTAGATATAATTCCTTTTTTGGGTAAACAATAATATTTTATTGAATATCTCTTTATGTTTCTGATGCCCAGGAAAAATATAGATGCTATAGACAATTTTTAACTAACTTTGTAAAATCGCAGGATTAAATTCATGAAGAGAAAATAAACTTCTCTCTCTGCTCTGGTTTTTTAAACAAATGAATCACAAATTTGCAGTTTCTAAGACACATATCAAAAAAGCATCACAAAAGCATCAAGATTTTTAGAAAGAAAAAGTACCAAGTCGTGTGTCATTCTCTCCTCTACCATTTGGGGGTACAGTAGTGACAAAGTACTTAAATACACAACACACAGTTCTCAAAAACTATAAAAGTAAATAACCGATAAAATATATAGGAAAATGACCTTTTAAAAATCCCATTCCAAACATTTAAAGTCAGGATCTTAAGAGAATGCTGAATCTAAGATACATTTCTAAATAGACTAGAACTGTGGAAGCTCATTTCTACCCTGGGTAGTAAGACATTAATTATTAGGATTGCTGTGACTCACAATTACACTTTCAACTTCTACTTATCCCAGGTGATGTAGGTAAGGATAGGAAAAACAACTTAAAGGGCAGAATATCCACAGTTGATTCAATGATAACACTTACTCTAACCATGGAGCTCAACCTCCTTCTCTAGGAAACCTTTATATAAGCTAATGGACATAGCCAAGACACTTCTTATGTGTCATTTTAACTCTGTCCCTTGCATGTCTTGTGTGTATGCCTCCCTTTTTGGTGAAGTTATTTATAAGAAGTAGAGTAGCAATTATCCAAATGTGCTTAGAAGAAGAGGTATGCCTTATGTTGGCTAAGACTTGAGTTATTGTTTATGGTAATGGTTATGGGGTTACCCTTGAGGGTCAGGGGGCCCATAGGATTCCTCTGTGCCCTCATAAGGAAACAACATGGTTGCAGAACCTTGGCTGCTTTGAGTTTTGGGAGTGTACAGAGGATTCGGGCAGCCAGATGTGAAACTACTGGTGAAATGAGACAGGGAAGCTCAGGCGGCTGCCAACGCACTGATCATGTCCTCCGTGTACACGAGGCATTTACCACGAGCGCTATCCACCATTTCTGGAGAAGCTTGCCAACAAGGATACAGCTCTAAAAGTTTCATCCATTTTCACTCTCAGAAACTCCGGAGAGGTTCAGAAGGCTTGAGCCTGATGGCAGCCAGGAGTGGGCCAGAACGGGGAGGGAAGGGTCATTTATAAATAGAATTTAAAGCCGGTTCTTAAAAGGGGAGTTCCAAGATTTTCTGCAAGTCCAGTGTCACTGGAACCACAGGTTCACTTCCTATCACTGGCTCTCTGAAAGGGAGAAGGACAGGCTGGATACACAAGTTCTGAGGGTAAAGACAGGCACTCACTTTCTGCCCTTCATAGCAATGACTTGTCAACTTACATATATCATAGCAATGAGTGTTTGCTTATTCACCAAGTTGAAATTATCTGATTGGGAAGAGAAGAACAACATCAAACGTGACAAAAAATATATAAAATCCCTTATTGATGTCAGTATATATTTAACCGTTTGGTGTCCTCCATGAATTTTTGAAATTTTTTCTCCAAAAGAAAGCTATGGAAAAATGATGAAGGTGTTTTCTGGGCACTGAAAAGCAGATATATATTAATGATTTTATATGAATTATTCAAAATTATTTTTGTGTTCATTGGACAATATGTGTTGATTAGCTTTATGTTAAAATTATTAAGGATCTTAAGAAATATGTAGAAGGGAAAGCTGGTGTGTGAATTAACAGTTTGATCAAATCTAAGATGTTGTGAAAATGATTTGAGATACTTGAAGATTCAGGCCAGAAATTAAGTTTCCCTCCTGCGAATGACATATCTTCCTATTACATATGAATGCAAAACCACTTTCTAGTATCCCTGGAAGGGGCACCCAAAAAGTGTGAAGGGCAAGGAGCTCATGAGAACAAAGTGATGTTACTATGAGAATATCATGTTAGTTATTTTGGGTTCCTAAAGAAATGGAATATATAAAATTCTGAGCCAGCTTCTCCCAGCATAGAAAGCTGACTTCTGCAAAATTCATTTTAATAATTTGGGAAGCTGCATCAATGTAGTAAATTATTTTAAGAAAGTATGTTTGGATATCTAATACAGTGAACATGTAATAGCAATTAAAAGGGAAAACACAATTTTGCACAGTAGCTATTGTTTTAGAATACTCTAGATGGTCTTAGATTGTTCTGGATTATTTTAAAATCACTATGGATTTTCCAGGTCTAATAGCCTTCTTTTTTTTTTTTTTTTTTTTTTTAGTTAATACGTGTACTTACTATCAAACTGGCTCTTAACATAGCTCCCTTTTCACACATCACTGCCATCAGGATTCAAGTTCCTGGGTTGCCAGCAGTCTCACTTTTCCTGTATTAAAGTGACAAATGAAACTCTTTTATACCAAGGAGTTAGTGAATAATGTTTTCTGCCTTTTAAGTTATTTTCAGGGCACCAAGAATACTTAACATGAAAAATTAAATCTTTACTGGTGGACTTCGAGACATGGTGATTCTTTGTAGGAGGGTTTGGCACCTGACTTAATCTCCCTGGTGCCCTGCAGATAGGATGCCAGTAGTTTCTTTTTATTTTTATTTCCCTTCTTGTCTTCTATCCCTTCTTCATTCACTTCAACATTTACTGATCAACTAATCACTTCATTCTAATCACAACAATATATTGCAAGCATGTGGATAAATAGTGAGGGTAGAAAGATGGTAAAATACCACCTGTCCTCCCAGGGAGGAATCATAGTTGAGATAACTAAAAGGCATGAAGGAAAAGGGGATCAGGCTTCTCTGGTTAGAAGAGGGGCTCATGTAAATCTCCACTCAATAATTAAATGATGAGTATGAATTTCTCAGAAAGAAAAGGAAGCATTTGGAGAAATGACCCTGGCAATCATCACGACATGAACAGAGAGTGTGAGAACAGACAGTCAGAAGATGAGCCGGGTGAGTGCCTCAGAAGGATAGGGGGGCATTTGTATGCCTTGCTATGATTTTTGAATTTCAGTCTGTGCAAGATACCACTGAAAATCGAATCTGGGGAATTATATGTTTCTATCACCCTGAAAACAGTGTGTCAGAGGAAAAGAGAGACTGTTACAGAGTTGTAACAGGTGTTGAGTGGTGCTCAACACCACCAGGTAGGCCAACCATAGCCCTAGATTCTGGGTCTAGCTTGGAGCAAAATAACCACAGTACTCACTTCATTCTAATCATAACAGTAACAACAATAACATTTACTTATTGCTCATTAGATACCATCCAAGTGCTGACATACTTCAACAACTGTTGGTCCTTAAATAATGCAGGGGTTAAGGTTGCTTTGCACATACAATAAAAAGTCTAGGTGTAACTTTTGATTCCCCCCAAACTCTCATAACTATCTATAGCTCACTGTTGACAGGAAGCCTGACAAATAACACTCAATTGCCACATATTTTGTATGTCATATGATTGTTATATGTTGTATTCTTGCAAAAAAAAAAAAAGAAGTTAGAGAGAAAGGAAATGTTACTGAGGAAGAGCAAACACATCGTGAAGTGGAAGTGGGATCTGTGAAGATGGCTGAAGGGGAGGAAGAGGAAGAGAGTTCATCTTGCTGTCTCAGGGTTGGCAAAGCTGAGAACAAGTTCAAGTGCATTTGGACATGTGGAGTTCAAGGGTCAGCTGAATTTTAATTCAACAACAACTCTAAGATGTTATTGTTGTGTATATGTTATAGGTAATGTAATTAAGGCTGAGAGACAGTAGCTGCCCAGAGCTGTGTGGTTTTGTAATAAAGAACCAAGTGAGGATTTATGTTCAGGCAGTATTTCACTGATCTACTGTGATGGAAGTACAGGGATCTGCATAAGGTTAGCCATGACCAGAGTATGAGCAGAGCCAGATCATAAAATCTATTGTAATGAAAAGCAGGAACAAAAACATACAGGAAGAATCTGATTTATGAATGGAGGCTGACAGCTATGGTGTTGAGACCCCACCAAATGCTACTCCTCACCCTTTTCTAGACAGTTCTCTTTGCTTTATATGAGTCAGTTGGTAACTCCAGCCAGTTGAC
Organism: Perodicticus potto; assembly: GCA_963574655.1. NCBI lineage: Eukaryota > Metazoa > Chordata > Mammalia > Primates > Lorisidae > Perodicticus > Perodicticus potto. The sequence continues at coordinate 13,113 of CAUYRH010036554.1, read as the reverse complement.
ATGCCATTTCATGTCAGAGCGGGTGACCAGAACGCTGCCAGGCTGTGTGTTTTCTAACCACTGACCTCCCCTCATCACCACGAATGATTGATGCCCAGCATACCCTCCAGACTTCCCATCCTTCTGTTGGCTCCTGTGCATTTAGTGACTTAGAACAGAAACTTAAGTATGGTAAGCAGAATTCTAAGGTGGCCCTCAAGGTTTTAGACCCTGGTGTAGACACCTCATATAAGCACTTTCCTTTGGGTGTGAGTAAAACTTGCAAATATGATAAGATATCAATACCACAATAATGGCAAGCTATATGGCTGAAAATATTTTGTAGATGTAGTTAAGTTCCCTAAGCAGTTGACTTTGAGTTTATCAAAAGGAATGCTAGTCAGTAAACCCTGAGGAGAGGTCGGAAAGATTTGAAGCATAGAAGGCATTTTCCTGTTGGCATTGAAGGAGCAACCTGTCACGTTCTAAAGAGAGCATGGCACCAAGAACAAGCTCTAAAAGATGAGAGTTCTCCTGTTCTCTGACTAGCAAGAAAACAGGCTTCTCAGTCATGCAACCACAAGGTGAATGAATTCCAGGAAATGAACAGCCTGAGATCCTGAAAGAGAAGCTAAAGTTTAAAGACAATCACAACCTAGTGTATGCCTTGATTGTGGCCTGAATAGAAGACTCCACCAACCCACACGCAGACTGTTCATGAGCATAAACTGTGAAATAATATTTTGTAACATCCTAAGTCACTCGATTTGTAATGATTCGCTATGCAGCAGTAGAAAACTATCACAATAACACTATAGTTCAGAGAGGAACCATCCTGAGTTATCAGACTGGCAGGTCATGCTCGACTGGCTTGTTTTGATGACCCTTCATTGGGGGTCCACACCTATGGTGCATCCTAGAAGGGTACAGGTGAAACTTACTAAATGTAGAATATAAATGTCTGAACACAATAACTAAGAAAATGCCATGAAGGCTATATTAACCAGTTTGATGAAAATATTTCAAATGGTATATAAAACCAGCACATTGGGGCGGTGCCTGTGGTTCAGTGTGTAGGGGCCAGCCCCATATACTGAGGGTGGTGGGTTCAAACCCAGCCCTGGCCAAACTGCAACAACAACAACAAAAATAGCTGGGTGTTGTGGTGGGCACGTAGTCCCAGCTACTTGGGAGGCTGAGGCAAGAGAATCAACTAAGCCCGGGAGTTGGAGGTTGCTGTGAGCTGTGTGACGCCATGGCACTCTACTAAGAGTGATAAAGTGAGACTCTGTCTCTACAAAAAAAAAAAAAAAAAATACCAGCACATTGTAACATTGTACCCCATGATTGCATTATTGCACACAGCTATGATTTAATAAAAAAAAAAGAAAAAGGCAAAAAAATGTTTAAGTCTGATTATGGATGGTTCTATAATAAATTTAACATACCATGCTCTCAGATATCCATAAAAGCCAATCTTTAATTTTTCACGGCCACTTTATGCTGTTCTATAAATTATGTTTTCATTACATTTATGATAACTTTTTTTTCAGTCCTAAATGCATGTCTTATATGGTTTTCAAATAAAACATTATATAATTATTATTAACCACTTGATACCAGCATGATAAATTACAGTGGCTATTAAATTTGAGCTTTTCCTGTTGAAAATCAAGGTAATGAACAAACGATTAAGTTAGAATTGTTAGTGATTAAACTATAACGTGTAAGTAGCATGAATAATTGTCATGGAGACACCGTATATTAGTTTCCACCTTTTGTACTTCTTTGCTGCAATAAAATAATACAATGAACAATTTCAAACACTCTATGTCAGTAACAAAGTACAACATGTCAGCGTAATGAGGAATCATTTGTTGGAAGGAACAATATTTGGAATGAAATTTGGCTAAATATATATCTGCAACTAAGATTTCCATTAAGCAGGGCTAAAATCTTTAGAAATTGCCCCTGGGTTTAATGATAACATAAATAAAACTGTTTCAATTATTTGAGTCTTACATGAGTTCATAATGAATGAATTATTCATCAGACAACTTTGTGTCTTTTTGTTTCTTTCATAGTATTGATTTAGATAAAGATTAGCCCTGGGGAGTAACAGGAAGGGCTCCATGTGGCTGCTTATTACATCGCATACTGAAACGTCTACTTTATCTAAATCAGCTTGCAAAGATTTGTATCTATCAAGTGCTATTTACCTCACTTAGCTCAGTTATTAAGATGGCTGTACATCAGTGCTGTCTCTCGCTTAAGTGATTACATTTGGGGCTAAAAGGAGAATCCTCCGGGGATAGATCCAAGCTGGGAGATAGGATATGAAGCAATGCAGAGCAGTGTGGAATGGTTCACACTCTGAAGCTCACTGGTAAAAGAAAGTTGCTAGGAACGTAGGGAATGAAACATCAAGATATACTTTGAAGATGGGATAGAAACGCATTGTCTATTCACAGATGATTTTAAAATTTGTTACTCCTATAAAGAAAAATAAACTTTCTGGAAAAGTTTGAGCAGCTGATGGAACCTCTATCTATTCACACCTGTGCTGAGTTTGTCAAATGTATGACTCTCAGCTTTTTTTTTTTGATAAACTGGGGATGTCTCCCTGGGGGGGGGGCCTGTGTTCCTCATGTGGGCGAAGGTGTTTGAGCAGATTAATTCAGTGTTTTTCAAAGTGTGGTCCAGAGAAGTCCTGCATTAGAAACATGGTAATTCCTGATAAAAATAAAGGTACAGGGCCTCTACCTAAGATTGACTATATTGGTGTTTCCGGGGCAATGTCTGATAATTCATTTCTAGGAAGATCTGATATTCTGATGCATACCAGAGCGTGAGCTCCACCAGTTAATATGTGTGTACAACTACTCAGTTCTCTGTTCTCTTCGGCAGTGCTGGGTCTACGTGCTATTAATTCCGCTCCCCACTTGTCCGCAGTCCTGCAAGGATGCACTAATAGTAGCTTCACTGACTATTGTTGCTCTGTTGAACCATCTTCTCCCACTACCTTGCTATCCATCCTAGTGCAAGGTTCCCTGGTGAAGCCTGGGGCATGATGCTCCCTGACCATCAAAGATATTGTCTAGTCATGCTGAGTGTGCTGCATGGGTGGGGCTGACGAAGCTGACGGAACAGTGAAAATTGCGCTGGAAGTTGGATTTCCTAGGCAGCCGCAAGGCTGATTGAAAACCCACTTGAACCCGAACGGAGTCTATGGTCTGCTACCATGCAACACCTCCCTGCATCTGTTTCTCCCATGGAACGTTTCAAAATGAAAGGAAATTTAGATGTTCTAAAATACCAGTAATGAAAGTTATTTCGATGTTGTTTACATTTTTATTCCTTGGAACAAGGATAATTATTTATTAAGAAGAACAATTCAAAAGGCAAGTCATTATAAATTTATAAATTCTTCCTATATTACTGGTACTGAAGATGGTGCAAACTTCATGGGTGGATATGAGCAATGCATTTTCTCTATAATCCCAACTCAATTATAGATATCCTTTCTCTTCATATCCGCACCATGGCTGGGAGTAATAATAGTACTTGGCTCATTGAGTTTTAGGAGTTTATTGAGATAATTCACGTAAAGCAACGGGAATAGTTCTTGATGTGTAGCAAGGGCTCAATAAATAATAAAAATAATAGAAGCTGTTTGTTGAACGTTTATAATGTAACCGTGTCTGTTCTAAGTGCTTGGCTGAATCATTTCAGCTACTTTTCCCAAATCACAAAGCTCTGAAGTACAGAGCAGAGATTTGAACCCAAGAGGGCTCTCAACCTCTACGTTATACTGTATCTCATTATATCTTTGGATTACTGTTGGAGAATATTTGACGTCTTGTGCTTGTTTTAAGTTCATTTTGAAGGGCCAACTTTGCTTCCTATCCACTCTAGCATAGGATTTAGCCAGGCTTCTGTTGGATCAAGTACCTGCCAAAGGAAGCGAATGAGTTAGAGGCTGGACACTGATGCTTAGTTTGTGTGTCAAAATAGTAAGTGGCCCCAAGAATGGGAGGAAGAACCTTCCTAGGAGATACTGAGTGAGGGATTTGGCTGCTGTGACTGTTTCACAGGTGCTGGGTACATTTTCTGGATGGTAATCATCTTCTCCATAGGGCATTCTTGTAACATAGACTACTTTTGCTCTGAAAAAAAAAGAATACCTTCCTATTTGTATAGTACAGGAGCAATGCAATTTCTATAAACCCATCTTGGTTTCGTTTTCCTCCCCCCACTGCCATTAAAGCCGCTTGGCTCTCCCTGTTCTCATGACACATTCCATAGTACTTTAAAGGCTATTGACTGATGTTGTCTTGAATTTTAGTTGTTTTCAGTTACATCTCCTGATCTCACTAATCAGATCTGGGTTTAAATATGGGTGGGATATTTTCAGGTGCAATCCACTGAACCCTATATTCCCCAGTTTCTCCTGACAACAATGGAGGTACCAATTGCACCTGCCCCATAGGGCTTCTGTGAGGATGCAGTGAGAAAATTTACATAAAGGACTTAATACACTAGTATGTCAAAAAGCAATTATCCTACACACATAGCTATTATCATTTAATTGTTTTTTTTAATAGAATTCAAACTATGCAAAGATTGAGGGTAGGAATTTTATTACTCATATCCCCATGTATAGTACCTGGACCACTAATTTAACAAGTGAATGAAGGGTGAATAATTACAAACTAACTGAATGGAGGTTGGTTTTTGATCAAGTTAAATGATTAAGACTCTATATGTGAGTACAGAGAAAGTTTAATTCTGCTTTCCTCCCCTTTATAATTCCATTCCCAACCTGATATTTGAAAAGAAAGACATGACTAACCAGAATCCCTTTATTCCCTGCCTAAATTCATCAAAGGGTAGCCTCAACTCTCATTTTATGAAAAAAAAAAAAAAATATATATATATATATATATATACATATATATATATTAAAGGAGTATTGCTAAAAATGAAACAAAAATGATTTCTTTGCTGCAAGTAACTGATGATTTTGAATAAACTTCACTTAAGGGATATGTTTGGAAGTACAAAGTAAGAGTGTTTCTAATAAAGCATGTTCATTTTTCTGGGGATTCATGTGCCCGTGAAATCCAAGTTGAAGGGCACCTCCAAGTTGCTTCATGGAACCTACTTTACACAGTGATAGCTGTAACTACTTCTGACCTTCCTCAATAGTTCCCTAAGAACTCATTGCACAGAGGATTTTGGCAAACTATCACAACAAACTCCCTTTCCCCTCGCTAATAGCTCACACTCATCCTTCTATATACACAGGGCAGAGGTATAGAACTTTCCTGTGTCTAAAATCTCAACAATCCAGAAAGGGTTGAGCAGTCACAATAAAGTGTTGGTCAAATATGCTGGTGATGTTGGTTTTATTAAATGGCTCATGTGTTCCCAGCCACTGTTACGTATACCACACAAGAAATGTCATGATAGTCAGCATACAACTTTCAGCCCCTTTAGCTTCTGATGCTTTGGGACATGGAGTAAATTACTAACTCCTAGTAAGTCTCCATTTCCTCATTCATAAGATAAGAATGAAAATCTTTATCCTCCTCAAAAAGTGGTTGTAAGTATGAAACAATCTGTGTGCTTCTTCCACTGCTGCTGCTCAACAAAGTATGAGTTCTGTGCACACTAACTGTCATACAAATATTTTTGCATCTAATGCTCACAACACACTTCTGAAGAAGGGGTAGTGGGCCAATTTTGAAGGCAATAAACTGAGGTTTATAGAGTTCATTACTGGAATGTGGTAAGAGGTCCAGGTCTAGTGCTCAGATTTCTGTTTTTTCTGTTGGACATTCTTATTTATCTTTTAAAATAGAATTCAATACCCTACAGGAAGAAAAAATATTGGATTAATGTTTTAATATGAATCCAAGGTGTGATTTAATTCCATATGTGCGTTACATATGTGGTCAAGTGACTTTGCCTGTGTTGACTACAGTGTTCTTACAACTGAAGACCAAAGGTGTGACAGTGGGTGCTGTCCAAGGTACTTTTCATGCTCCTACAGATTGTTTTAAGATATTCTGGGCAGGAAGACCTTCTCTGCCATCTTTCTTGTATTACTTTCCTTGCTCACATCAGTAAGAACTACAGTTCTGTTCCCATTAAATGCCAAAGACAGAAGACAGCCACGATCTTCTAGTGAGCAGTTCTCACCTTAGAGAAAAGTAATAGGAATACACTCCCCAATTCCACAGTACCTCAGAGTAGGACTTCCTAAAAATATGGAGAAACCTCACAAGGCCCACAGGTAGACAAGACACTCTAGATAACAGGCAATTGGGTCCTGACAGATCAATGAGCATAGGCAGACTTTTTAGGTGAAAAGTCTGTTAGATTATTCATTGAACAACACATCCCTCTTTCTTATGGGCCAGGCACTATTCGACATTTGTGGATGCCACAGTGAATAAGATGGCCAGAAATCTGTGCCCTCAGAGGTAGGAATTTATATTCTAGAAATTCTAGCAGGAAGAGATATTTGATTTTTTTTTTAAAGCTAACAAATATACATGCCAGGGTGTGACAATACTTTAGAGAAAAATAAAACTGGTTCAGAAAGTAGTGACTGCAGGGTGAGGTAAGGAGATGCTCCTCTCTCTGCACAATCTGGTTAGTGAGGGTGTTTCTGTGATGGAGATTTTTGAGCCAAGGTCTAAATAAATTCACTTTGTTCATGGGAAAATCTGGGGATAAGCACTCCGATAGAACAGAGAGAGCTGCAAGGGTGAAGGTCGGAGGTAATGAGGTGACCTTCAGGAAAGGAAAACTTGCAGGCCCTAGAAAGAACAACTCAGCAGCAAGGGAACCCATAATTACAACATCTAGACCAGGTAGAAAGACCCTCGCTCTGGCACTCTTCGTGATTCCCTGCCTGCATTCATGTCTCAGTTCAAGGTCATCAAATACAAATGTGAACACAAAGGACTTGACCAATTACATTCATTTATGAGGTAAACAAAAAGGGTCTCCAGAGTTCCTTGTCATAGAAAAACATAGAAATAAACCTTTTGGAGTTCAGAGGCGATGTGTGTTTGAGTAATAATAATCTTTTGAATGTGCAGGAAGAAAGATCTGTGAATAAGTAACGACTACTTTAACTCATCTTATGTTCCAAAGTTAGGAATATTAAGGGATTAATTAGAGTGTCACAAAACAGTTTGAAAGGATCATTTGGGGTGCAACCTTCATTCCTGTGTTGATAAGTACTTGTGCCAATATTTGGATTTTTAATTCATTTGAAACTGTGTAGATTAATGGGAAAATAATAGGCTTTGTATTAAACAAATCCGAGTTTGAAGCTTGGTTCCATAATTCATCAGTTGTACGACCTTGAACCAGCCACTTAAACTCTCTGAGGCTTAGCATTTCCCCAGAAAATCTTATCTAATTATATCTTTTTTCAGAGTAGCTAGAAAAAAAAAAATGTATGCAATGCATCTGGTGTTTAGTAAGCATAGAATCAACAGTGACCAATGGTATCCAACAAACATCTATGGAATATAAATTACCACTGCACAGGTATTGTGGAAGGTGTCCAAGTAAGGAAGGCATGACTTCTACCCTCTGGAAACTTACCTGATAGCCGAGAGACTATAAGTGGAATCCCATGAAAACACAAAAGAAGGAGATTTTATACAATTCTGGTTGGAGAAGTTCCTTGAAAGAGTTTTTAGGGTCTTAATAGGTGGAGATGATGCAGAATTTTTTTTATTATTATTTTAATAGATTTAAATAGATAGGTTTAAGCAAAGGCCTGGAACTGGAATCTAAAACCCAGAATGAGTCTGGAAAAAGGAAGCTGAGCTACCATGGAGAGTGAAACAGCACAAGTGAGTACGATCCTGTAGCCAGTAGCAGATCGTAGGCAGACAAGGATGTTGCTCAAAGGAACTTGGACTTAACTCAGTAAGCAAAGAAGGAGCCACGGGAGGTTTCTGATTGGGAGAATGATAAGAGGAAGGCTAAATCAGTTACTCTGGCGAGTATGGCTACTAATTCTTGGGAGGTATGAAGAGAGTGTGGAGACAGGTGATTATAAACAACCACTGTCAGCTATGATTTAATGATAAAGATAATTTAAAAAAAAGAAATTTGATAGGCTGCTAATATAAAAAAAGAAGTCTTAATAAATGCCTAAGAAATAATCTTCAAAAAAATAAAAATAAAAACAACCACTGTCAAAATGCTAATGAAATTATTTTTCTGGGGTGTAGGATTTTGTGCTATTATTTTTTGAACTTACTTCATTATATGTTTCTGCCTTTTCTTAACTTTTTAATTATAAACTGGTCAATTTTACAAAAATAAAAGAGCACTTGTTTTTAGAAAAGGAAAGGAAAAACTAACCACTGGTTGTCAGTGAGCGTTCACTCCCTCTGTTCTCAACGTGGCACGCATTAAGATCCCACAATGTGAGGGGCTGGGTGACAGTATCATGCCATTTTTTACAGAAAAGGACATGGGGTCATGGGAGATGTTAAACAACCTACGTCCAGTCACACAGCTAGCAAGAAGTCCTAGGCCTGAATCCAGGCAGTCTGGCTCCGGGGTCCATATTCCCAGCCCTGACACTAAACTGCCCCCAGCCCAAAGCCCCCATGAAGGACACCCACCTTCTTCCCTGCTCTATCCTTGGTCTGGACAGTCCTGAGTTTGCCCTTCTGTGAAACAGGAGATTGGAAATGGCTCTTGGAGATGCCTTCCATGTTCTGCCTTTTCGTTTATTTGTTCTCTAATTATATATTTCACTGTGGGCCTAATCTATTTGGGCAGTGTTAGGAAAAAACAAACAAAAAAAAGACAGCGTTGTGTAAGATAGAGACAAAACTTCAAGCAGTTTTATTTCTGATTTTTTTCTTTTGAAACTTTCTAGTTCCACATTTGTATACATCATTGTAAAAAACAGGATAGGAGGTGCACGTTGATATGTATACAGATTTTGGTTTATTGAATGCAATGACTTAATACATAAGAGGTAGAGGCTAAGTCCTGAAAGCCTGTACAAATATTGGCCTAATCTATTAGTGTATGGTGCCATGCTTTGAAACAGTACGTCCAACCAGAATATTCACTTGCAATGAGTGAGCGTCAGGGACTCCCTTCAGCCTCGTTTCTCTCTGCACTTACTCAGCTATTTGGGACTAAATACACGCTGATTTTCCTGGCTAGTAAACAGCGTTTCCCGAAGAGCTGAACGCACGACAGCTGTCGCTCGGCTCTCTGGGGCTTTCTTCCTATTTCAAGGTGCGGTGCTGGGTCCCCGGCTGCAGCAGCCAGAGTCCAGCGCTTAGTTAGTTTCCGTTGTTGCCAAGGCAACTGGCCGGCCCCACAAAGCCACCGCGGTGGCGCGGGCGCGCGAAGTCCCGGGGCTGCCGAGCCCTCTCCGCCGCGCGCCACCTTTCCTCGGGACGTTCCTGGTGACCTCCTGGGTCTTCGGGGGATTTGCACGCTACTTCGCGCGTGGAGGTCTCTCTGTGTAAGGGTGATAACGAGGAAGCCGGCGATTGTGACAGGCCCGACGACTTTATCTGGCTGCCACTTCTGGCCTCTGCTACACAGACAGGATGAACGCGTTTTCCCTCCAGCCTCTCCACCTCTCTCTCTCTCTCTCTCTCTCTCTCTCTCTCTCTCTCTCTCTCTCTCTCTCTCGCTCGCTCTCTCCTCCCCTTCTCCCTTCTCCGGCAGGCAGTAGCCTTCTTAATGTAGTTTAATGGCTTTGCAAAGAAAGCCAGTCACAGGAGCACTTCTCAGTGGCTGTGGTCGGACCATGACCTAGCTGACCATGAACTTGGAAGGGCTTGAAATGATAGCAGTTCTGATCGTCATTGTCCTTTTTGTTAAATTATTGGAACAATTTGGGCTGATTGAAGCAGGTTTAGAAGGTAAGGGAGTGCTTTTTAGTGACTTCTAAAAATTCTCTGTGTTGCAATGAAAATTTCTTAAGCAAATGTAAGCGCCTGAGGTGAGATTTTTGAGAAATGTTATTCTGGGGTGGAGATAGGGAAAGCCAGGTTTTTCAGGGTAAGAGAGATGAATAAAATAAACTTTTTGCAAGTTGCAATGATGTTTTCACTGCAAAAGAATGTTAAAACTGTGAGAAACACTTGGAATCAAAAATGTCAGAACCAAAGCTGAAGAAATCAAGGATTTTGAATGGACATGTTTGGTAGTAGTGACAGTCTTTAGTCCCTGTTATATTGAATTATTTTATCTCATATCCCCTTCATTGTGTCAGCAAATTTTATTTGAGTATGCCGTGAGGTACACTTGTTTCTTGCTATGCAAATGCATTCATCAAATGGAAATAGATCTACATTTATAATTTCTTATGGTTTAAGATTGGAGGCTAATAATGACAAGCTTTTTATACAGCTGTCATTTGGAGAACTGTTTATAATGTTACCTATTTTACATAATAAGGGAGTGAGTCTAAGGAGAAAAGAGTCTCCAACTCATGACAGACTTTAACGTGGATTCCAGATAATCAATTGTTTTCAAGTCTTGCTGTTTACATTCGTTCAATGCTCATTCTTCTGGTCTCCTTAACAATCATCTCCTTTTTAAAAAAAGACAAGGTGTATGCACTTGCCTCTACCTATCTTGAATTCAGTGTTTCTCTGAAAATTTGAGTAAATTCAGACTATTATTTTCATACTGTTGGAGACGTATTTGAGAGTGTGTTTGCAAACAGGCAGTCCTTGTTTCCCTAAAGTTGGCATAGCAATTTTCAAAAGCATCTCTGGGTGATGTTTGACGTAGTTATGTTCACTTGTTCTTCTTGCTTCAAATTTTAACCTTCAGTAACAATGAAAATACAGTATAGATGTCCTTTAGAGAATGGCTGCCACAAGGTGACATAAATAAGATTGCATTTACAAATAGCAAACATCAAATTAAACTAAGTGTGTCACTCTGATGTAGGTTACCAGAAACCTACATTCGTAATTCTCGTTGGGGCAAGAGGGAGGGAGGTGGTGGAAAGCTGTGTTTATTTGTTTAATTTTAAGGTAAGTTTGCAGAATGCTTTTGGCAGCCCTCTCTGTTGGATAATCTTTGTAGTTCTAAAAGGAGGATAAATTCAAAACTCTGGAAGTGGTCACTGCTCCTTAAAATGGACTTTATCTTGTACATTGTCATAAAACCACTAACTTCATTTGACTTTTCTGTGCATTGGTGTCTGTTATTTTACCTGGGAAATGTGAATGGGACGTCCTATTTTTGTGTACTGGTTTTTATTCTGAGACTGACAGTAATGTGGAATAATATCGGAAATCCTAGCTCTGTTGAGTGACTTGTTCTGTCTTATTTTACGGATGATGTGTAGTCATTTTTTCAACTCTTATGTTGAGGGCTTCTATTCTGGATTTAGTGATGACACCTACTGATGACACCAGTATTGATTGTCCTTCCTTCAGGAGCACACAGATTCACTCTCCTGTATGAGAACATGTGTTTCCTTCTTCCTAGGGCTGCTAACCTATATGACAGTATTTATTTTTATTTTTCCTAATTGCTTATATTCTAAACTGTACTGATTTGTATGAACAGTTTCCTTTCCATATTTTATATATTTTTCCAATGTCAGCATTTGCCAAGCCAAGACCAGACTCATACTGTGGAGAGAATGTCCTCTCTCGGAAACTTCAACATAAGTCCATACCTCATTTCTGTTGTCTATAGGAAGTAATTTTAAATGGCAGAATGTTGAAAACCACATTAAGGCAGAATTACATTTATTGTGTAAATGTTAACAGAGGCAGAAAGCATCAGTGCTTCCATACTGACGTATGTATACAACTTCTCCCCAAAGTGAAGCCTAGAGTGAGGAGCCCTTTCAAACAAAATTGAAGTAGATTGCATAGTTTATTTGTTGGAGATAGAAAGCCCATGAATAGACTAATATATTTCATTGACTATACCGTATATCTATAGATCAGAATGTGAACGTTCTCAAGTTACAGGCTAACTTTAGTTAACAAAAAGGATCAACAATACTTAATATCAAAGTAACATCTTAACATTTTACTGAAAATTTCTTAAAAAAAGAAAGAGAATCCTGGTGCTCATTTCATTCAGATTTGTATTTACCTTGACTTCTGCTCCTTCCCTACCACTTTATATATCTAAGTGGAGGAGATAGTAATTTCTTTCACCTTTCTTATTTCTGTCTGCTCAAATGTCCTATTAAATGTTTTTAAGTATTAAATAGAAAAATTTTGAACCGAGATTAAAGCCTTATGCATATGACTTTGAACTTTTTTCTTAAATGATTAAACCTTTTCATCTAACTTTGCAACTCTTTTACAGTGTAGGCATCATTCAGCATATAGATTTTCTTTGTTGTATGATATTGACAATGTGCATTCCTACCTGAAGGTTATATAAAAATATTGTGTTTTCATAATGTGGCTATTATTTTGCTTTTAATATGTAGAGACTATATATGTTTAAAATAAATTGGTAATATAAAAGTCTAAACAATTTGTATTTGCTTATCTTTGAGTGCTTCGAGTTCCCATTTTTTGCAGAAGACTGGGGATTGGGTCCTTGAATATCCTGGGCCCTTCTATTGTAGTCTATGTATGAAATACAAAAAATACGTCATGCTATACAGAGACCCATGCCATATATTTATGAACTAAGGGTTTGTTGTTGTTGTTGCAGTTTTTGGCTGGAGCCAGGTTTGAACCCACCACCTCCAGTATATGGGGCCAGTGCCCTACACCTTGAGCCACAGGCACCACCCTGAACTAAGAGTTATATTTAGCAAGGGATATTCTTTCACTTGAGAAAATAGAACACTAGTAGGATCAAAGATTCTTACATCTTCTCTGCCACTCTCTTGCTTTCTAATCTTGGATAAGTCATTTTACTTCTCTATTTGTCTAAAAATGAGAAACCTGGACCTGATAATCTCCATAGAACTTTCCATGAATACAAACATCTTCATACAATAACTAAGAAAATGCCATGAAGGGTATGTTAAACAGTTTGATGAAAACATTTCAGATTGTATATGAAACCAGCACATTGTACCCCTTGTTGGCACTAATGTATGCAGCTATGATTTAATTTAAGAAAATA
>CAUYRH010036552.1:0-25015 GCA_963574655.1 Perodicticus potto | reverse complement strand
GCTGTCACCCTGGATAGAGTGCTGTGGCATCACAGCTCACAGCAACCTCCAACTCCTGGGCTCAAGCGAGTCTCCTGCCTCCGCCTCCCAAGTAGCTGGGACTACAGGCACCCGCCACAATGCCCAGCCATTTTTTGGTTGAAGCTGTTATTGTTTGGTGGGCCGGCGCTGGATTCGAACCTGCCAGCTCAGGTGTACGTGGCTGGTGCCTTAGCCTGTTGAGCCACAGGCACCGAGCCTCTCTTCAGATTTATGATGTAGATGCCATCACTTTTCCCTTTGTAGATGTACTGTTCCATTTGGAAGTCAAGGTTGGTGCCACCTAAGTGGGTTCCTGCTGCAAGGAATTTGAGGACATCCTCCTCCTTCATTTGCAGGACATCAAGGGCTTCGGACATTGTGAAAATTTCCCTTTAAGTTACGGTGGGAATCCAGAACAACGCCGTATGGGCCCACCCTGAGCGGCGCGGAAAAGCAGTTTTTAGTATTATTAAGTCTTCCCTAACCTGTCTGACTTGCCCAATTTTTCTGTCAGTTACTAAAAAGGGAGTGTTTATCCCTCTGTAATTATGGATTTGTTTCTTTCTCCTTTCATTTGTTCAGGTTTTGCTTAATAGATTTTGAAGCTTTGTTACTAGGTGTGTACACATTCAGATTTTTATGTATTCTAGATCAATTGATTTCTTTTCCAGTCATGGTTTTCTTTATCTCTGGTAATATTTTTTTTTGGTAATATTCTTTGTATTTTCTTTTTTGTGTGGAGGGGACAGAGTCTCACTATGTTGCTCTTGGTAGAGTGCTGTGGCATCACAGCTCACAGCAACCTCAAACTCTTGGGCTTAAGCGATTCTCTTGCCTCAGCCTCCCTAGTAGCTGAGACTACAGGCGCCCCACAGCACACCTGGGTCTTTTTTTTTTTTTTTTTTTTTTTTTAGACAGAGTCTCAGTTCGTCACCCTTGGTACAGTGCTATGGTGTCAAAGCTCACTGCAACCTCAAACTCTTGGGCACAAGCGATTCTCTTGCCTCCGGCTTCCCAAGCCCTAAAAAAATAATCTTTACAGTGGAAAAATCACTGTTCTCAGGCTATACAAAAATAGGCTATGGCCGGGCACCATGGCTCATGCCTGTAATCCTAGCACTGTGGGAGACTAAGCCGGATAGATCGCCTGAGCTCACAAGTTGGAGACTGACCTGAGCTAAAGCGAGACCCCCGTCTCTAAAAATAGCCAGGGATTGTGGTGAGCACCTGTAGTCACAGATACTTGGGAGGCAGAGACAAGAGGATCACTTGAGCCCAAGAGTTTGAGGTTGCTGTGAACTATGATGCCACGGCACTAATCTACCGAGGGCAACAAAGAAAGACTCTGTTTAAAAAAAAAAAAAGAAATAAGAATGTTATGGAAGTACAATGACAGTGGAGGCATAAATATGGGGGAACCTTAAAGGATGTGGTGTACTGTAGAAAACCAGCAGTACTTTGGGAAGAAATTAAAATGGCAGGTGCAGCAGTACAGATGGACACTTTGGTCAACATTTCTCAAGCCGTATTTGCCATTATCATAAAGGGTTTTTTGTTGTTGTTGTGTTTTTTGAGACAAAGTCTTACTATGTTGCCCTCGGTAGAGTGCCATGGCATCACAGCTCACAGCAACTTCAAACTTTTGGGCTTAAGTGATGCTCTTGCTTTAGCCTCCCAAGTAGCTGGGACTACAGGCGCCTGAGGCAATGCTGGCTATTTTTTTTTGTTGCAGTTGTCATTGTTGTTTAGCTGACCCGGGCCAGGTTCGAACGTTATCATCTCTGGTGTATGTGGCTGGCACCCTACCCACTGAGCTATGGGCACACCCCTATCATAAAGGTTTTAAAAAGCCCTTTGGTAAATAAGCTTTCTCCTTGAAGTATTACGGTTCTTTTGTTTTATTTTTTGAGTGTATCACCTATGTGTATTCTATAGAAGTAATTTCTTGGAATATTGGCCTATCTATGATTTCTGGATCATCTCCTGATCATGTGTTATAATAAACATGTTTTTTGATTACTTTCATCTAAATTTACTTTGTTGATCCTTAGTCAGAAGTTCATTTAAAAACTTACCTATACTTATCAGATACATACTCATCTGACTGGATTGTGAGTTTTAGATACCTAAGAAGAACTGGAGTATCTGATTTCTCAGCAGTTTTTTCTAGTATGATTTTATAACACTGCTAACATATTTATTTATTTTTTTCTCTTAACCAGGAAAAGTGGGTTGAAGTTGCCTCAATGAAAGTGCCAAGAGCAGGCATGTGTGTTGTGGCAGTCAATGGTCTTCTGTATGTTTCTGGAGGTCGATCTTCCAGCCACGATTTCTTGGCTCCAAGTACATTGGACTCAGTTGAAGTTTATAACCCTCATTCAGATGCATGGACAGAAATCGGTAACATGATCACCAGTCGTTGTGAAGGGGGTGTTGCTGTATTATAAAATACAAAGAATGAGAGCACAAGGGACATTTTGAAAATGTAAGATCTGACCTTTTACAAACCAAACATATTTGGTGATAATACTCTCTGATTGTATTGAGTTTTCCATGTGTTTGGCAGATAAATGACTAAAGAGTGATTTTTCTAAAAATTCAGTTGAGAAAGGATACGAAATATATCTTAAATTTTTCTATATTTTTTTTGAGACAGAGTCCCACTATGTTGCCCTCAGTAGAGTGCTGTGGTGTCACAGCTCACAGCAACTCAAACTCTTGGGCTTAAGCGATTCTCTTGCCTCAGCCTCCCAAGTAGCTGGGACTACAGGGGCCTGCCACAACGCCTGGCTGTTTTTTGGTTGCAGTTGTCATTGTTTTTTAGCAGGCCCAGGCTGGGTTAAAACCCATAACCACTGTGCTACGGTGCCAAGCCATGGCATATATCCTAAATTAATAAAGAGCTCACATAAGGTGGTCACATTTATTAACAGTGGAAATGCTGCTTATGCTCTAGAATTGTGTAGTTTAAACATAGTCTTTTTTTTTTTTTTTTTTTTTTGAGGCAGAGTCTCAAGCTGTCGCTCTGTGTAGAGTGCCATGGCGTCTCATCTCACAGTAACCTCAAACTCTTCGGCTTAAGGGATTCTCTTGCCTCCGTCTCCTAAGTAGCTGGGACTACAGGTGCTTGCCACAATGCCCAGCTACTTTTTTGTTGTTGCAGTTGTCGTTGTTTGGCGGGCCTGGGCTAGATTCGAACCTGCCAGCTCCAGTGTATGTAGTTGGCACCCTAGCCTCTTGAGCTACAGGCACCTAGTCAGCATAGAGTCTTATTTGTAAAAATTATTTGCCATAAGCTTCTTTTTTTTTTTTCTTTTTTAGACAAGAGTCTCACCATGTCACCCTCAGTAGAGTGTCATGGCATCTCAAACTCTTAGGCTTAAGCGATTCTCTTGCCTCAGCCTCCCAAGTAGTTGGGACTACAGGCACCAGGCTATTTCTTTTTGTTGCAGTTATCATTGTTGTTTTAGCTGGCCCTGGCCAGGTTCAAACCCACCAGCCTCAGTGTTTGTGTCTGGCGCCATAACCACTGTGCTATAGGTGTGGAGACTTAGTAGAAGTTTCTTGAAAAATAGCTTCTATTTAAGCAGCTCTCCAGTACAAATTGTAACATGACTTTATGTGATATAGGAATAATATCAGTGACACAGTTTAAAGATCTCTGTACATTCATGATTCAATCTAGAGTCTCTGTGGTCATAGTTTGACCTACACAGAAATGCCAATGAAACGTCCTACTTTTATTTGATGCCAGGAGTTTGCCTCAGACATTTTATTGACAGCAGATATACTAGGAGGCAGTGTGTTGGAAGGCCATTATATAGCTAGATAATGTTTGCTTGTTGATAATACCCTAAGAAAACTTTTGCTTGCTTATATTTTTTGTTTTAATCCTAAGAATGCAAGTAAGGAATGAATAGTAGGTCCTTAGTGATAGTCCTTGACTATAATAGGATATCATAATAGGTGATAGAGCCCAGCAGGTAGCATGCATCTAGAAATTTCTTTTTTTTTTTTTTTTTGTAGTTTTTGGCCGGGTCTGGGTTTGAACCCACCACCTCCGGCATATGGGGCTGGTGCCCTACTCCTTTGATCCACAAGTGCCGCCCTAGAAATTTCTTATTTTCTGGATAGTCACCAAAAGTATGTGTTTGGCTTAAGGAAGAGGGAATTTTATTAGATTATCCAGCTTTGTGAAATGTACTTATACTTGGGCAAGCCTAAGTATGAGCATACTCTAAAGCTACTGCCTGGCTTGGGGAAGCCTGAATTCTAGGTATCTATTAAAATGTTTATGCACAACTGACTCAGAAGTATAATTTGTAAAGCCCTCTTTATCCAAAACTACTTCTCAAAACTTCTTTTTTTTCCCTGAGAACAGCATGCTAAGGAGTTTTTCTTTGTTCAGTTTTGAATGGAAGATTCATCATGTGTAAGATTGGTACTTTTTTTTCTTTCTTTCTTTATTTTTTATTGAGACAGAGTCTCACTTTGTGGCCCTCAGTAGAGTACCGTGGTGTCATAGCTCACAGCAACCTCCAACTCATTAAGCTTAAGCGATTTTCCTGCCTCAGCCTCCCAAGTAGCTGGGACTACAGGCGCCTGCCAGAACACCCGGCTTTATTTAGTAGAGATGGGGTCTCACTCTGGCTCTTGCTGGTTTCGAACCTGAGCTCAGAGCAATCCACCCGCCTTGGCCTCCCAAGGGTGCTAGGATTATAAGCGTGAGCCACCCCGTCTGGCCTGAATGGTACTTTTAAGTTATTTCTACTAGCCTGTTGTTCTAGAGCCATGTATTAAAAGTCATATATATATATACACTTTTTTTTTTTGAGACAAAGTCTTATTTCATTGCCCTTGGTAGAGTGCCATTTGTCATACCTCACAGCAACCTCAAACTCTTAGACTCTTACCTCAGCCTCCCAATTAGCTGAGACCACAGGCGCCCACCACCATGCCTGGGTATTTTTATAAATGGGGTCTCGCGGCTTGGCGCCTATAGCTCAAGCAGCTAGGGCACCAGCCACATACAGCAAAGGTGGCGGATTTGAGCCCAGGCCAGGCCCGCCAAACAACGTTGACTACAACAACAACAACAACAACAACAAAATAGCCAGGAGTTGTGACAGGTGCCTGTAGTCCCCGCTACTTGGGAGCTGAGGCAGGAGAATCCCTTAAGCCCAGGAGTTGAAGGTTGCTGTGAACTGTGACGCCCCAGCACTCTCCTGAGGGTGATAAAGTAAGACTCTATCTCTTAAAAAAAAAAAAAAAAAGAAAGAAAGAAATGGGGTCTCACTCTTCTCAGGGTGGACTCCTGAGCTCAAGCAATTCACCTGCCTTGCTCTTCTAAAAGTGTTAGGATTACAGGGGGGAGCTGCGTTGCCTGGCTGGGTCTTGCATATATTAAGTTTTAACTAGTTGACTTAAGGTCCTTCTATATATATATATTTTTTTTTTTTTTTTTTTTTTGAGACAGTTTCACTGTTTCCCCAGGCTACAGTGCTGTGGCATCACCCTAGCTCATTAGCAACCTCAAGCTCCAGGGCTCTAGTGATCCTCTGCCTTAGCCTCCCAGGTAGCCCACTGTCATGTCCTGCTAATTCTAATTTTAGTAGAGACAAGATCTTGCTTTTGCTCAGGGTGGTCTTGAACTCCTGAGCTCAACCAGTGCTCCTGCTTTGGCCTCCCAGAGTGATAATACAGGTATGAGCCACTAGGCCTCTTCAGTATATTATTATAAACAACAGAAACTTATTTACATAGAAAACCTTTGGTCACATTAATGACTTAGATAGCATTTATATCCAAAATATTTGGTTGGCTCACAGGAAACTTTTTTTTCCTAACTTAATTACATACATGTATTAGGAAAGGCTTATGTAGTGCAGACAGAAAGCTCTGTGTTCCTTTCTCTGGGGTAATCTGAAGGGTCATAGATGCCTGGTAGATATCCAAAATATAGAAGAATTAAGTATACAGATAATTTGTAGACTAAGGTCTAAACATTTCTAGTTATAGAGAATCTGTTTTCTGTTTCAAAACAGATTTCCAATTCCTGAAAATAGGCAACTATAAATATGATTATTTTCTTGGTAATGACACTGTTTTTTTAAAAGACTGTACTAATAAAGTATCTAGATTTTTTTCTTTTCTTATTAGTTTATTAGTGACATTCCTGCTACCAAACTAGTAGCATTGCACAAATTTTTAAGTTTGTTTTAACTTCAGAAATTTGCTTAGTTTTTCATATAATTCTGTTTTCTGAGCAACTGTTAAAGTAATCTTCCTTCAAAATTATTTGTAAATATCCTGCATAATATACTTAATCCAGTATATTTAAAAATGTTTTCTTAAAGCATGGAGTATAATTCATTTGCAAAAGAGCATTTTTTCTTTTTAGTAAAATTAAGTAATTAGCCTAAAAATAGGATTTATTCCTATTTTGGAAGATAGTACATTTAATTCAGATTAGGGGTAAATTTTAAGTTTGCATAGTATTCATGCAATTTAGAAGCAAATAAGTAACTTTCCTTATCAAAACAATCTGAGTAGAATCTGAGATCTAGAGAGTAGAAGGTTTCTTTCCTTCTATACCAGCCTATGGACTACTCTCTCTATATATATTCATAAAGAAAGATACTAGCTGGGTATGATGGCACACATATGCTACCCAGTTACTCAGAAAGCTGAGGCAGGAGAATTGCTTAAGGATAAGAGTTGGAGGCCATGGGTGCAGACAGAAAGCTGTGGCTCAGTGAGTAGGGCGCTGGCCCCATATACTGAGGGTAGAGGGTTTGAACCCGGCCCCGACCAAAGTGCAACAGCAACAACGAAAAAAAAAATAGCTGGGCATTGTGGCAGGCGCCTGTAGTCGCAGCTACTCGGGAGGCTGAGACAAGAGAATCACCTAAGCCCAAGAGCTGGAGGTTGCTGTGAGCTGTGACGCCACAGCACTCTACCGAAGGTGACAAAATGAGACTCTGTCTCTTAGATTAAGGAAAAAAGAGTTTGAAGCCAGCATGGGTAACAAACAGAGTAAGACACCCTTCCTTCCTCCCTTCCTTCTTGACAGTATTGCCTTGTCATTAGGGCTAGTGCAGTGGTGTCATCATAGTGCACTCCAACCTCAGACTCCCAGGCTTAGGCAATCTTTCTGCTTTAGCATCCCAAGCAACTGAGTAAGAAAGAGGGTCTGGCTGCCTGTCACTGTCAGCCAATATGCAGGGACAGAGATAGTTCCACCAAACTTCATTTGTCAGAAGGCCAGAGACTGTGGACAACAGTGAGAGTAGGCTTTCCAAGACTGTTCTGTTCTATTTCCAGAATCATATTTTGTACGTAAAGGTTCAAAGACCACATTAACTTTTATTTTAAATAATAATCAGTGCATATCAGTGCCAATCTATTACAACTTTTCCATTTCAAACATCAGTTTCCTAAATCAATGTTTCTAAACTATTCAAGATGGGTATCTTTAGGGTGGGAGCTAAATTTACAAACAATGGAGGTGAAGATCTCATAGGATCTAAAATAACCAAGCCAGCTGTGTCTTGTTCACCCTAGCCTGACAGACTCCATCTTATTCTCACTACACGTGCTTTGATACACGTGTGCACCACCACACCCAGCTAAATTTTTTTTCTATTTTTAGTCTAGAGAGGGAGGTCTGGTTCTTTCTCAGGCTAGTTTCAAACTCCTGACTTAAAGCGATCCTCCCACCTCGAAGGCACTAATTCCCTAAAAGAAGAAAAAGACGATTCTGCAGTTGTTTCAGCCATGGGCTTTAATTGGTGAACTTCTAATTACCATAGTAAGTTCTAACTCGGCTTGGTGCCTGTGGCTCAACGGGCTAAGGCGCCAGCCACGTACACCTGAGCTGGCGGGTTCGAATCCAGCCGGACTCACCAAACAACAATAATGGCTGCAACCAAAAAAAAAAAAAAAAAAGGGCCGGGTGTTGTGGAGGGCACCTGTAGTCCCAGCTACTTGGGAGGCGGAGGCAAGAGACTCGCTTGAGCCCAGGAATTGGAGGTTGCTGTGAGCTGTGATGCCACAGCACTCTACACAGGGTGACAGCTTGAGGCTTGGTCTCAAAAAAAAATTCTAATTCTATGTTGTTTTATTAGTTGGGTAGTGCTGCTAACAAAATACCACACAAATAAGTTTATTGTTTCTTAGAGGTTCTGGCATAGAACCAGGGTGAGGGTTTTGTAATAAAGGAAGCAGTCCAGGGACAAGGAAAGACTTTAATAGAGGAAAAAAGGAGAATGGAGACTGACCACATGTCAGCTCCACTTCCACAGTTGCAAAAGACTTTTATTAGCCTTATCAGCATAGTTGAAATGGGAAAGTGAGCTGGAGTAACACCCCAGGGTAGCCCAGGCTCTTCTCTAGAGCAGTCTGGATTATGGGTGTATCCTTAGGGTCAGGGATATGGGTTGGGTGTTTATAGGAACTCTGGCCTTTAGGCACTCCAGTAATCTGGGGAGGGGATTATTGGGTTTTGACCTGATTTTCTAAAATGGCTGCACTCCTGCCAGGATTATGAGAATTCTTTTCCCTCAGTCTCTTGAGAGTAAAATAAAATTCAGCCGTTGGCAGGGTGAGTTCCTTCTAAGGGCTATGAAGGATCTGTTTGATGTCTCTCTCCTTAGCTTTGTAGATGGCCATCTTCATGTTCCCATGACATCCCTGTATGACGTGTCTTCAAAAATTTTCTTTTTATAAGATCACAAAGTATACTAGGTTGGAGCCCACCCTGATCACCTCTTACTAACCTTATTATCTCTGTAAAGGCCCTATCTCCAAATTAGGTTACTCTGAGGTACTCAGGGTCAGGACTTCAACACATAATTCAAATCCAGAAGAGGTGTTTAAGGTAAGCAAGTTACCACTCTAGACTCATCACATTTCCTAACAGTGAAAATTATTAAAATAGAAACCATTTTATATAATTTACTTGAGAAATTTGAATTAACTAATTTTTTTTGTCACTTTTTCACCCTGGGTAGAGTGCCCTGGCGTCATAGCTCACAGCAACCTCCAATTCCTGGGCTTAAGTGATTCTCTTGCCTCAACCTCCTGAGTAGGTGGGACTACAGGCACCCGCCACAATGCCTGGCTATTTTTTTGTGGCAGTTTGAACCCACCACCCTCGATATATGGGGCTGGTGCCTTACTCACTGAGCCACAGGCACCGCCCTGAATTAACTAATTTTTTAACATATTATACAAAGATAACACATTCCGTAGGCTCGGCACCTCTGGCTGAAGTGGCTAAGGCGCCAGCCACATAGACCTGAGCTGGCGGGTTTGAATCCAGCCCAGGCCTGCCAAGCAACTATGATGGCTACAACCAAAAAAAAAGAAAAACAGCCGGGTGTTTTGGCGGGTGCCTAGTAGTCCCAGCTACTTGGGAGGCAGAAGCAAGAGACTCGTTTGTGCCCAGGAGTTGGAGGTTTGCTGTGAGCTGTGATGCCACAGCACTCTACCCAGGGCTACAGCTTGAGGCTCTGTCTCAATAAATAAATAAATAAATATAACACATTCCAAGTGATAATCATATCCTGATCGACATTCTTATATCACTTTATAATAGGATTTTGTAATCCTATTATAAAATGAATTTCCCTTTTTTGAGGGACTAGGAATTTGAAACTGGATTTTCCAATTAAAATCCAAGGTGTTGCTTTTGCTCTATTAAAAAAGCTTCTCTAGGCTTGGCGCCTGTGGCTCAACCGGCTAAGGCGCCAGCCACATACACCTGAGCCGGCGGGTTCGAATCCAGCCCGGCCCGCCAAACGACAGCTGCAACCAAAAAATGGCCAGGCATTGTGGTGGGCGCCTGTAGTCCCAGCTACTTGGGAGGCAGAGGCAAGAGACTCGCTTGGGCCCAGGAATTGGAGGTTGTTGTGAGCTGTGATGCCATGGCACTCTATCCAGAGTGACAGCTTGAGGCTGTCTAAAAAAAAAAAAAAAAAAAAACTTCTCTAGATAGCCTGCTCATTAGAATATCAAGACAGCTTCAGCTTGCTTTTCCTTTTTAATTTATATGTACTAGTGGCTTTTTTTTTTTTTGCAGTTTTGACCAGGGCTGGGCTTGAACCCGTCACCGCCAGTATATGGGGCTGGCACCCTACTCCTTGTGCCACAGGCACCACCCTGTACTAGTGGCTTTTTTATTTCAAATAGATTTGACTAGCTGGTATTATGTTTGGTGATAAATTAAGTCACATCTATACCAGGCCAAACATCCTGACTAGAAACTGGAAAATATGGTGACGCCTGTAGCTCAGTGAGTAGGGCGCCGGCCGCATACACCAAGGGGGGCAGGTTCCAACCTGGCCGAGCTAGCTAAAACAATTACAACTACAACAACTAAAATAGCCAGGTGCCTGTAGTCCCAGCTACTTGGGAGGCTGAGGCAAGGGAATTGCTTAAGCCCAAGAGTTTGAGGTTGCTGTGAGCTCTGACACCACTGCTCTCTAACCAGGGAGACAGCTTGAGACTCTGTCTCAAAAAAAAAAAAAAAAGACTGGAAAAACGTGTCCAACTTTTCTTTGAAGATGTCTTTAACTCATGACACTGCTCCCTATTGCCTTCAGAGCCATCAATCTTTTCAGCTTATAATACCTGGGTTATACCAGGTAAAGTAAGCTTGGACATGCATTTCCCAGGAGTACCTGCTGTGAAAACTCCATACTAGAACCACCTTTTATTTTCCATACTCATGGATATGAGGTTTTTTTTTTTTTTGAGACAAGAGTCTCATTTTGTCACCCTTGGTAGAGTACCATCACTTCATAGCTCATAGCAACTTCCAACTCTTGGGCTCAAGAGACTCTTGCCTCAGCCTCCCAAGTAGCTGGAACTACAGACACCTACCACAACGCCCAGCTATTTTTACAGATGAGGTCTCGCTCTGGCTCAGGCTGATCTCAAAGCCTGTGAACTTGGGCAATCTACCTGCCCTGTCCTTGCAGAGTGCTAGGATTATAGGCATAAGCCACCGCGCCCAGCTGAGGTTTTCCTCTTGAAATGGGAGAATGTATGTCTCCTTTTTAATGATCTTAAGACTAACAAAGGGGATTTTTCATCTTTATTTTATATTTTTCAAGACAAAACATTGAAATGTTTAAGTAGGCGACTATATAATTCATAAATTGAATGAAAAATAACCTAATAAAAATGAAAAGCACTTGTGAGGCATTTTCAAGCTCTTGCTCAAGTACTTACTATGAAATAAGATTTCTGGAAATGAAAATCAGTGTGTGCATAGAATGTATGAGGCTTGTAGCCAGCATACCAGTGTTATCTACAAGTGTAGTTTCATACATTGACCAGGTCTCTTAGGTCCTTCTCTGGATAAACATTTTTAAATAGTAAAGTGATTACAAATGAAAAGAAGGCCAATAAAGTAACTATTATCCTCAGGGCTTTGAACCAGTTAGGATAATGTGGCAAGAGAAAAAGTTCAAGGTGTAATGCTACCCCCAAACCTATTATTACCATGACTATGGCTTCACTAAGTCTTTCAGAAATAAGGAAAGCAAACCATGAAAACATAAGAGGAGCTGTACTATTAGCTAAGTTAAGGACATCTGGTTTGGCTGGACTGCCTTCTGGCAGAGCAAAACCCCATCTGACTCCTCCCAAGAAAGATAGAAAACTGGCTCCATAAGCCATCTGAGTAAAAGCTAATACAGGGATATAAGTCTTTGTCATGAGCATAACCAGTGGTGGAGCAACGAAAGGGATTAGTCCTGCCAGAGTTACATATAATGCTGGCTTTGGGCTGTCAGGCAGGTAAGTTATGATGCTTGGTGGCTGGGCTGGAAGTACTGCTCGTTTCTGCTGCTTCTTAAAACTGCACCGGGATGTATGATAGCATTGTGTCTTGCTCATACACACTGAAAATGATGAGAAAAGCCAAGGCCTTGGAAACAAAGGAGAAAAATTCTGCTGGAGAGATGTCTTCAAAGAAAGTGTATTTGTTCTACCCATGGCTCCTACTCCCATTGGGAAAAGGTACTTCAGTGTCTACAAAGAAAATAGAACCAGAAGACAAATGGAACATAATTTACTTATGAAATTTGAGTTAACTAATATTTGAAAATACTGTATTATAAAAAGATACCATATCCTGATTTATATTCTGATACCATTTTAAAACGTTCTTTTTTGTAAGGTTAAGAAGACAAGATTTAAAAAAATACCTAACACCAGACTTTAGTCAATCCCAATATGAAATGAGAGGAATCAAGCATACAAAAATACCTACTTTCCACTAGCATATCCAACTGTATGGAAAGGATGAACTGACTACATAGTAGTGCTATTAAAAGTATTATAGTTACATGTAAAAGAAACAACTGAATACAGACCGGTGATATATTTCAACCTACCACTAATCTTATCCTAACAGAGGAGAAGGTTAAAACTAGATCTTTACTAGTTGGCCTTCTAAATCATCTCTTCTGTTTATAAGTTACAAAAGCAGCAACCCTAATTACGATGGAAATATTGTATATAGGAAAAAGAAATCTGCCTTCTAAGTTAGCTTTATAAAAACTGCATACTTGGGCGGCGCCTGTGGCTCATCGAGTAGGGCGCCGGCCCCATATACCGAAGGTGGTGGGTTCAAACCCGGCCTCGGCTGAATTGTAAAAAACAGAAAGAGCTGGGCGTGGTGGCGGGCACCTGTAGTCCCAGCTACTCGGGAGGCTGAGGCAAGAGAATCGCCTAAGCCCAGGAGTTGGAGGTTGCTGTGAGCTGTGTGATGCCACGGCACTCTAGGCGATAAAGTAAGACTCTGTCTCTACAAAAAAAAAAAAAAAAACTGCATACTTTTCTTTTTTGACAGAGTCTCACTGTAGCCCTGGGTAGAGTGCTGTGGCGTCACAGTTCACAGCACCCTCCAACTCTTGGGCTTAAGTGATTCTCTTGCCTCAACCTTCTAAGTAGGTGAGACTACAGGCGCCTGCCATGATGCCCAGCTATTTTTTTGTTGTAGTTGTTGTTTGGCATGCCCGGGCTGGATTCAAACCTGCCAGCTCCGGTGTATGTGGCTGGCGCCCTAGCCACTTGAGCTATAGGTGCTGAACCAAAATTGCACACTTTTCAAAGATCCTTGCCTTTGTACGTGTGTCTGCCTAAGTTATTACTTTTTTTTTTTTTTTTTGGAGTTTTTGGCAAGGGCTGGGTTTGAACCCACCACCTCCGGCATATGGGGCTGGCGCCCTACTCCTTCGAGCCACAGGTGCCACCCTACTTTTTTTTGTTTGTTTTTGAGACACAGCCTCACTCAGCATGGCATCATAGCTCACAGCAACCTCAAACTCTGGGCTCAAGCCATCTTCTTGCTTTAGCCTCTTGAGTAGCTGGGACTACAGGTAGCTGCCACAATGTCGGGCTATTCTTAGAGACAGGGTGTCGATTTTGCTCAGGCTGGTCTCAAACTCCTGAGCTCAAGCAATCCACCTACCTCAGTCTCCCAGAGTGCTGAAATTACAGGCATGAGCCACCTGGCCCTCATCTTACTTTTCTATCTAGGGAACTTAATCTCATCTTCCAAAATTGAGCGTAAAGGCTCGGCACCTGTGGCTCAATGGGCTAAGGAGCCAGCCACATACACCTGAGCTGGCGGGTTTGAATCCAGCCCGGGCCCGCCAAACAACAATGACGGCTGCAACCAAAAAATGGCCGGGTGTTGTGGCGGGCACCTGTAGTCCCAGCTACTCGGGAGGCAGAAGCAGGAGACTCGCTTGAGCCCAGGAATTGGAGGTTGCTGTGAGCTGTGATGCCATGGCACTCTATCCAAGGTGACAGCTTGAGGCTCTGTTTCAAAAACAAAACAAAACAACATTGAACATAAAGCTCTCCTTAACCCCTCTCCAGCCTGATTTAATGCTTCTAAAGTAAACGCCCTATGCACACTTCCATCGTAACTCTTCTTGCTGTGAATTAAAAGTGTGTGTGTGTTTACAGGGCTGGGCACAGTGGATCATGCCTGTAATAATCCTAGCCCTCTGGGAGGCCAAGGTGGGTGGATTGCTTGAGCTCAGGAGTTGGAGACCAGCCTGAGCCAGAGCAAGACCCTGTCTCTAAAAGTAGCTAGGTGTTGTGTTGGGTACCTATAGCTGCTCAGGTGGCTGAGGTAAGAAAATCACTTGACCCCAAGAGTTTGAGGTTGCTGTGGGATATGACACCATAGCACTCTACCAAGGGTGACAAAGTGAGACTGTGTCTCAAAAAAAAAGTGTTGGATACAGCTGGGCACGGTGGCTAACACTTGTAATCCTAGCACTCGGGAAGGTTGAGGCAGGTGGATTGCCCGAGCTCACAGGTTTGAGACCAGCCTGAGCCACGGCAGAGACTTATCTCTAAAAATAGATGGGTATTGTGGAGGGTGCCTGTAGTCCCACCTACGTGGGAGGCTGACACACACAAGAGAATTGCTTAAGTCTGAAGAGTTTGAGGTTGCTGTGATTTCACAGCTCTCTATCAAGGGTAACAAAGTGAGACTCTAAAAAGTCTCCAAAAAAAAGGCTCTGCACCAGTAGCACAGTGGTTCTGGTGCTGGCCACTATAACAACAATAAAAAATAGCTGGGCGTTGTGGCAGGCTCCTATAGTCCCAGTTACTTTGGAGGCTGAGGCAAGAGAATCACTTAAGCCCAGGAGTTTGAGGTTGCTATGAGCTGTCACACAATGGCACTCTACTGAGGGCGAATGAGTGAGCCTCTGTCTCAAAAACAAAAAAATAAAAAGTGTTGGATGGAAGGAAAAAATGGAAGTATATTGAACTATGGCCCATTCCCTTGTTTCTGACCATCTCTTTCTTATTTTTTGTAGAGACAGAGTCTCACTTTATCGCCCTCGGTAGAGTGCTGTGGCATCACACAGCGCACAGCAACATCCAACTCTGGGATTAGGCAATTCTCTTGCCCCAGCCTCCCGAGTTGCTGGGACTATAGGCGCCTGCCAAAACGCCCGGCTATTTTTCTGTTTTTGCAGTTCAACCGAGGCTGAGTTTGAAACTGCCACCTTCAGAATATGGGGCTGGCGCCCTACTCGATGAGCCACAGGCGCTGCCCCTGACCATCTATTTCTAAGTGGAATCCTACATCTATTCCCAACACTCCCTATTCTCCTCCCTGTTTTATAGTTCTTCATTTGACATACTAAGTATTTCACCCAACTCTTTCTCCTCTCATCTGAATACATAAGCATTTTTGACATTTTCACTGCTACTGTGTTCCTCTGAGCACTGCTTGGCAAACAGTGCTCAAATATTGCTAAATAAACTAACCTTTGAAGATGCTTGAGAAAACTTCTGGATGAAGTGAAGCATACTGGACCCTATTGAAAGTCTTGTTCAGGAAGATGCCAGGCAGTTCTGATTAACGTATTTTTACAGCTAGTAGAGGTGCTGAATCAGAAGCAAGCTGCTGTGTATAAAATAAGATGTCACTTAATTTTCCTCATTTTATACATTAATTTTAAACAGTAGTAACTCATGAAGACTTTCTCACATATAACACAATTTCCTTTAAAAAGAAACAGTGTTTTCAAAGTGTCAGTAACATAGTAATAAAACACAAGGACATCCTTTTCTCTCCCTAAACTGTTCTTTTAGCTTTGGTGGCATTAACAGAGTAACATACCAGACAGAAGATCTGGATTTTACAAACATCACCACTTCCTAGCTGTATGACATTGGGCAAATTACTTGAGTACCAATTAATTTTGTCATTTTTAAAACTGAGAATCTTCTGAATGGCCTTTTTTTTTAAAAAAAAAAAAAAAAAAGAAAAAAGAAAACCCCCTGAAAGTCATAGCTTCTGTGGTCCCTTTTTTCCATCCTTGGCTATAGACTTCACTGCTCAAAATTAGAAGAGTAGCAACTAATACAACTTGGCCACGAACCAGGCACTGGAACTGTATGTTTTATATGCATACTCATGTAATGCTCACAATAACCTCATCAACTTGGTAGTGAGAACAGCCTTGTGTCAAGCAATCGTGATTGAATCCTGGCTTCACCACTTACTAGCTGTTAAACTTCGAGCAAGTTATTTAACCTTGCCATCATGCAGTTCATTCACCATCCTAAGGATGACTACTTCATAGGGTTAATGTTTAATAAGTCAATATATGTAAAGAGCTAAGAACTGTCCTTCACACAAAAAATAAGCACCTTATACAGGAAGGACTAATGTAAGCAGCCAGTAAGCAGCTGAATGAGAACATGAATCAAGATTTGATGATCCCATTCTTTTTTCTTCCTTTTTTTTTGAGACAGAGTCTCACTTTATCACCCTCGGTAGAGTGCTGTGGCATCACAGCTCACAGCAACCTCCAACTCCTGGGCTTAGGTGATTCTCTTGCCTCAGCCTCCCGAGTAGCTGGGACTACAGGTGCTGGCCACAGGGCGGGCAGTTTGGCTGGGGCTGGGTTCGAACCGGCCACCCTCGGTATATGGGGCTGGCGCCCTACTCAGAGCCACAGGCGCGGTCCTTTTTTTTCTTTGAGACAGAGTGTCACTTTGTGGCCCTTGGTAGAGTGCCATGGTGTCATACCTCACAGCAAATGCAAACTCTAGGGCTCCAGTGATTCTCTTGCCTCAGCCTCCTGAGTAGCTGGGACTACAGGCACCTGCCACAGCACCCAGCTATTTTTTATTTAGCCACTGCACTGAGCCCGACAATCATTTTTTTTTTTTGTAGACAGTCTCACTTTGTCGCCCTCGATAGAGTGCTGTGGTGTCACACAGCTCACAGCAACCTCCAACTCCTGGGCTTAGGCAATTCTCTTGCCTCAGCCTCCCGAGTAGCTGAGACTACAGGCGCCCACCACTACGCCCAGCTGTTATTCTGTTTTGCAGTTCAGCCAAGGCTGGGTTTGAACCCGCCACCTTCAGTATATGGCGCCGGTGCCCTACTCAAAGAGCCACAGGCGCTGCCCCTGACAATCATTCTTAACCAGGAGAATAAGGTGGCTAAAAAAACTTTACAGTTGCTGCTTAACTCAGACATATGCATACTAAGGCTGGGTGGAGAAATCCTGTATACCTGACAATGTCTTTATTCTGTACAGAATCATGTAGGGAGGTAAATTGTCCCAGGCCTTCCCAGTAGAGTTTAGATTACCCCCACCTTCCTGACCCTCAGACTAAAATCCCCGAACAGTCCACCCACTGCTTTTGCTTAAAATCACTTTGTTCATGAAGACTTTCAGGAACACTTAAAAGCTTACCCTCCAGTCACCTTACCGCACTCCCTATCTACTGTAGGGTGCTTCCCAACTCATGGATATTAAAATGAAAAGCGATAAGAGGCTCGACGCCTGTGGCTCAAGCGGCTAAAGCACCAGCCACATACACCTGAGCCGGCAGGTTCGAATCCAGCCTGGGCCCGCCAAACAATGACGCTGCAACCAAAAAATAGCCTGGCGTTGTGGCGGGTGCCTGTGGTCCCAGCTATTTGGGAGGCGGAGGCAGGGGAATCGCTTGAGTCCAGGAGTTGGGGGTTGATGTGAGCTGTGATGCCACAGCACTCTAACCAGGTTAACAGTTTGAGGCTCTGTCTCCCAAAAAAAAAAAAGCGATAAGGACCGGGCGCGGTGGCTCACGCCCATAATCCTAGCACTCTGGGAGGCCGAGGCAGGTGGATTACTTGAGCTCACCGGTTGCCAGCCTGAGCCAGCGCGAGACCCCCGTCTCTTAAAAAAAAAAAAAAAAAAGCTGGATGTTGTAGCGGGAGCCTGTAGTCCCAGCTACTTGACAGGTTGAGGCCAGAGAATCGCTTAAGCCCAGGGTTTGAGGTTGCTGTGAGCTGTGACGCCACGCCACTCTACCAAGGGTGCCAAAGTGAAACTGTCTCAAAAAATAAAAGGAACCTCAATGAATCCCCAACAATAAACAATAAATTAAAATAAATAAAATGAAAAGCTACCGACTAAAGGCCAGGAATGGCAGATGGTACAGCGATAAAGGACACAAACCTAAAGGTTAATCTGCCCGATTTAGATGAAAACATCGATTTTCCCATTGCCCCCATGAAAAGACCGCAACCGACCAGTCCTCAAACCAACGCCTGAGAAAGGGGAAGCAAAGTTTAGGCCCCAGAGTCTCAAAGAACCAAGCCCTACGTTGCCGGAGTCTCCCAATTTACTACCGACTTCTGGTGCTCCCTTCCCCCCTGCGCACTTCCCAACCCTCGCCTGTGGTGGCTGGGACGCTTACTCGCCACGGTCGCACCAGGACATGGAAAGTTGTGCCGCAGCAACCGCGAGCGACTCAACGCAGAGCACTTCCGGGAAGTGGATTTAGATAGCCCCCTACAGCTTAACCACTGAAAAAAATACGTCCGGGTGGGAACTTTACCTGTGCTAACTGGTTCCCACGGTCGGCTTTCTGTTGGAGGCCATTCTTATTTTTTTTGTTTGTTTAAGTGAGATGGAGTCTCAGTATCACCCTCGGTAGAGTGCCGTGGCGTCACACAGCTCACAGCAACCTCCCAACTCCTGGGCTCGAGCCATTCTCTTGCCCCAGCCTCCCTAGTAGCTGGGACTACAAGCGTCCTCCACAACTCCCCGACAGACGGGAGGTTAGCCCAATAGCGGCCTGGCTAAATTGCTGGCCATCTCTGGAACTAATTTTTAAACAAGAGGGCTTATGGGACCTATGGGGCTCACCTCACTCCACTTTAGGGTCCTTAACCACTAGTATTATTTAAAATGGGAGGGGGAAGCCCAGTTTCTCGTTCCATTGTCTCTGCTATGACCTAGAAATTCCATTAACTAATGAACAGCACAAGGACCAGTAGGATTTCCACTTCCATGAAAGAGGTGGTGGTAAGGGCCTTCCTTGGACTTGGGAGTGATGAGAGAAGTCAGAATATTCCTCCTACCAACTTCGGCTTTATTTGTCGACTGTGTGACCTTGGGCAAGTTCCTTCTCACCTCCGAGCCTCTTAGTCTATCAAAGGAAGAGGTATTAGGTAATTTGAGGGCCTTTCCCTGTCTAAGGGTAAAAAACAAGGTCTCAGACGCCCAAGCTAGCGAGTTCCTTCATTCCTCCAAGTTCTAGATAGCCTAGCGTCCAGATTACGAGCCATCATATGGTCTAACTTTCCAAGCCAGATGGGCCACTGCAAAGTCTTGGTGATAGCAAGAGCTTGAGTCGAGCTAGTCTTTCACTTTTCTTTCTTTCTCTGTCAATGGCAGCATCGCCCCTTCCCGTGGTGCGATACTCCATGAGACTTCAGGTAGAACGGCTTCTTAGCACTGCCAAAGGCGCAAGTCCTGACCAAAAGCCGCCTTGCGCCAGAGCTGGGGTGTGACGCCTGCCCTCGGGAGGAACTACCTTTCCCAGCGGGTAGCGCGGCCGGCTCAGCAGAGTAGACCTCCGGAGCGGAGCCGTGGAGCCCACTGGGGGCTGGAGTTTCAACCAGGCGCAGTAGTGAAAGGAGCGGAAGGCGGGAAGAGGTCGGAAAACACACATTCCTCTGCAACTGGTTTGTTAGGACTTGGAAGAGTAGTCGGGGGAACGCGTATTTACCCAGGGGCCGATTGTGGGAAGGTGAAGAAAAAAGGAGCGTCAAGAACGGGTACACTTACACAACCCATCCATCCACTCATTCCCAAGCGCCCAATCCGGCAAAGAGATAAGTAGGGGAGTACTAAGTGGGGGCTAGTCGCCGTCTCTTAGGTAGCGCGAGGAAAAGTAGAGGATTCAACTCTGCAGAGGGGTGAGGGCGACAACACGCCTTCTGGAGCCGTCTTGAAAGGAGCCAAGAGCTGGACAAGGAAAAACCGCCCTTCTCGGGGCGGAACGTCTCCCGCAGGGCAGCAGAGCGTGTCCTCTGCGCAGGCGCGCCGGCTCCAGCAGGTGGGCGTGTGTAAGGCGGGGTTGGATGGGGGAGGGCCGTGCTGATTGTCGCTCCTCCTCCTCCACTAGCTTTGCCCCTCCTGGGCCTTGTGGGCCGGGCAGCCATTTTGGGAAGAGCTTTGTTATGGTTGTGGGCTGACTGCCTTTGCCAGGTGGAGAAACTGGAAACGCGTCCTCAGACGCCGCGTCTCGTCCTTGGCTGTAGCCCGGCTGCTGCCCGGTGAGTGGGAGTTACGGACGACAGGACAGTAGGGGATCCTGGAGTAGTCCCAGCGTAGGGCTCCGCCCGGTGCGTACCGGCCGGCTGTTAAAAACTAGTTTTAAGAAGCTGTCACACAGGTGGATGGGTGTAGGTCCGACTCGAGAAGGGCCATCGGATCCCACCGGCGGAAAGGATCGGGACCGGGCCCCCTCCCATCCCCGCGTGGGGACATTTGCGTGCGAGCGTCGCCGTGGCTCTACCCGGGCGCTACTGCTGCAACTTCGGTCTTCGGGTCGGACGCTCACCTGCGGCGCCTTGGCTCCTCTCCAGGCAGTCCGGTTTGGTACTGGTTGAGTGGCTTGGGTTACGGGTTTCTTTTTCTTTCGTTCTTAAAGTGAAAACTTAAGGGCTTTTGTTTTCCTTAGAAGGAAAACCTGAGGAGGAAAAAGTGTAAGTCAAATGCCGGGTAGCTGAGGGGAAAAGACTTAATCCCCCGAGTTCCGGTTCTTGGTGGCAGTGAGGTGTGTTCGTTTAGATTAGGTCTATTCAGTGTTTGCCTTCCCTTGAACAAAACAAAACTGGTCGATCCTGAAATTTTTGAACGACTTTTTCCCCCTTATTTTAAACCCACTTCTTTCCAACCTGTGAAATTAAAAAGAAAATCTGAATCTAAAATGGCTGTAACTTGGGAAAGTGCCCTGCCCTTGGATAACTTAAATACATTAACGTCTTAAAATTTTAGTCTTTTCCCTTGTAGGGAGATTAACTGCATCTTTTGGTCTTTTTCCTGTTGGTGTCTTAGCTTTAACATTCCTTTTGCTCAGTGAAAACAAAGGTGAGGCTCACAAACTTTGCTTACTCCAAAACATTATATAAGTAGTATGGGTGGAGTGCGGATTTTTTTTGGAGGGGGGGGAAGTAGTTGCTTATAGTTTTGAAATTGTGCTGTGGTGTCAGTTCTGTCTGCCAACTTTATGCTCTTAGATTGGCTTGTCACTTATTGAAATACTTTGGATATTTATTGTTTACCAGGAAAACATGGAGTTAATGTTGGTTCCTGTTTTAGTTTAGTATAGATAAAAGTCACATTCTTGTGTAAACTTCATCCACAAGAAGTCCTCCGTAGACTTAAATTTCTAATTTGGTGGACTGTTGATCTTTCCTGAGGTCTTTGATATCAAATATTTTAAAGGAAATTGGGGTGCTTTTAAGTTTGGGACATTTACTAGAATAGTGAAAGACATTATTACAAGTGAAAACCTACTTTAAGTGGGGAGTGCCTGATTGTTGTGCCCTTTTAAACAAAAGGCTGCCTTTATTCACTTTTTTAAAGCCAATGAATCAAGTTTTAACTAAACAGCGCAAATCAGAAACCAAAACCAGTAAGTTTCAGTGTTTGGAAAGGTTTTTGAGTTTCAGGTTGCAATCGATAAAATAGTGAAATGCTACTTGTAAACGAGAACTTTGAAATTAATAATAAACTGTCATCTTACGGAGTCAGTTTCTATGTACCTTCCTTCATTTTTTTGAGACACAAAAGTTTATTTTTGTCAATTCCCCTAGGGATATTTTTTTTTTCCGGTTTTTGGCCAGGGCTGGGTTTGAACCTGCCACCTTCGGCATATCGGGCCGGTGCCCCACTCCTTTGAGCCACAGGTGCCGCCCTAGGGATTTTTTTGGTTCCTAAATTATTTTGATGATTTTACAGGAAAAACATTTGACGTTTTTAATAGAAATTACAAGTTAGTTGCTCTGTATTTAGTCATTGTTGACAATGAACTTGGGTGAGAACTTGGCTAAGAATTTTAATTCCTTGTTTTTTGCGGGGGGAGGGGGGAGGTTATTCAAAACACTGTATTGTTGATGTAAACATCCCTTCAATTTATTCTGGATGGTGTCTTATCAGAGCTCTTGAGATTTGGAGGGTAAATACTGGGAAGCTTTCTTTATTTTGAGTGAATTCTGTTTGCCAGATTTCTCATCAGTGGCTGTTTGAAAGCTTGGCTGAAGAGGGTACATTCAACCATTTTAGTAGTTTGGAATGATAAAAAATCTGGGGCACATTTCTGCTTATAATTCTTTTTTATTTTTTGCATGGTCAATCTTTTTATATAATTCATTTTTAATGCTCAGTTAAAGACAAAACAGTTGTGAATCATACTTAAGCAGATTGCATTATCTTTGTTTTTTGGTTTATAATTCTAATGTGCCAGAGACTGTTGCTTGTGAGCAGATAGTATTTTATCCCTCATTTTATTGTTGAGGAAAATAAGTCTAAAGACTGATCCAGTTAGTAGGTAACAGAGCCTGTATTCAAATTGAGACAATCCGTTGTGCTTAACTTTTATGGCTGCTACCTTTAAATATGAAAGTAGGACTATTGGTATGAAGATGAGAAGCACAGAAAATTTCAAGGGATCCCAACTAAAAAAAGTAGTTCGTAGAAAAGGCAAATTTTGTTGTATTTACAGATTTTTATATAGATGAGGGGAAAAATATAGGTGGTAAAGAGATAACGTGCTACCTCAAAAGTGGCTACAGTGCTATTGTCTGGAATTTATTTATTTTTTATTTTTTTTGAGACAGAGTCTCAAGCTGTTACCCTGGATAGAGTGCTGTGGCATCACAGCTCACAGCAACCTCCAATTCTTGGGCTCAAGCGAGTCTCTTGCCTCCTCCTCCCAAGTAGCTGGGACTACAGGCGCCCTCCACAACGCCCGTTTTTTGGTTGCAGCGTTGTTTGGCCGGCCCTGGCTGGATTCGAACCCGCCAGTTCAGGTGTACAGGTGTACGTGGCTGGCGCCTTAGCCCATTGAGCCACAGGCGCTGAGCCTATTGTCTGGAATTTAACGTGGCTTTACTACTGTTAGACCCTGATTGCTCTTTCTCACCGAAATCTGCTCCAAACAAAACTGCCTGCAATCAGACTTCAACAATAGGTGTGTAAGAGGAATTGAACTTCTTTAAAGTACACCTTAACTAATAAGGCAGATATATATTCCTAATGTTGTGTAAATTGAATTTTTTAGTAAATGATTTTAAGTATTTTAAGGCAAATATTTAAGAAGCCTATTATTTTCCTTCACTATAATCAGCCTCTGATTGATCTGTTCGGCCAGTTATTTTTCATTCTTCAGACCAAACAGCTCAATTGTTCATTTCTTTACAGAAACACTGAAATTCGTACTCCAGTGCCACTTAGTGTACTAGGGGCTGGGAATATCTGGATGACCATAGTGCATTATTCTTACCACTAGAGAACTTCATAGTTTAACAGATAAGCACAAAAGTACTCACAGAATAAAAACAAAGAAAGCTATCTTTTAAAAAGGAATTGATTTTAACATACACTTTAAATTCACCTTCCTTTTCTACAAAAAACTATTTTGCCTTCTGTTAACCAGACTTAAGGCTAGAGAATCACCAGCATGAACATGGTTTAGTATTCTTTCCTGAGCAAGTAGGTCTGTTTGTGTGGAATAAGAATTTTTGTTTCCAGAAAAATCTCATTCAAGTTTGGCTATATTTAAATTTAGCTTACAAACCCTATTTCTGTTTATTATAAATTTAAATTTTTAGTATATAAAAAAATTCTTGCCTGAATTTTTGCTGTCCTTAAAGTTTATTAGTATGTAGAAAAGTTGGTTTGGGGGTTCTTCAGTTAATAGTTTTACCAGTTATGGCAGAAAGAGGAATCAGAACTATTTATTGTGGGCTTCATAAGCTAGATGCTGTAATAGAGTTCAACATATAATCTCATGATTCCTTACGACACTTATTTAAAGTAGGTATTAAGGGGGTGGCGCCTGTGGCTTATCGAGTTGGGCACCGGCCCCATATACCAAAGGTGGCAGGTACAAACCCGGCCTGGGCAGAACTGCAAAACAGAAAAATAGCCAGGTGTTGTGGCGGGCACCTGTAGTCCCAGCTACTTGGGAGGCTGAGGCAAGAGAATCGCCTAAGCCCAGGAGTTGGAGGTTGCTGTGAGCTGTGACGCCACAACACTCTACTGAGGGCAATAAAGTGAGACTCTGTCTCTACAAAAAAAAAAAAAGGTATTAAGCCATCTACAAGTGTGTATACAGAGGTTCCAGAAAGTTAATTTAAGTGACATGGTGTCTGACTGTAGTAAGGGCTTCGTGATTGTTAAATGAATATCCTCTTAACATACCAAGCCAGCAGATTTCAGTGAAATATGAACAAATTTATTACACATTGATTGTGGTATTTTTCCTTCTTGGATACTGCTTTTCTGTTGACTTTTGTAATTTATTTGAATCAGGATACAGTTTCGACACAGTACAGTTGATTGACATTCTTTTTTTTTTTTTTGAGACAGAGTCTCACTTTGTCGCCCTCGGTAGAGTGCTGTGGCATCACAGCTCACAGCAACCTCCGACTCTTGAGCTTAGGCGATTCTCTTGCCTCAGCCTCCCAAGCAGCTGGGATTGCAGGCGCCTGCCATGACACCCAGCTATTTTTTTGTTGCAGTTTGGCTGGTGCCGGATTTGAAACCGCCACCCTCCCACCCTCGGAATATGGGGCCGGCATCCTACTCACTGAACCAGAGGCTCCGCCTGACATTCTTTCAATGTGTGTGTTCCTCAGGTGTGTGTTTGTTTTTTGTTTTTGTTTTTATTTTTTGAGAGAGTTTCAAGCTGTCAATCCTGGGGAGAGTGCCATGGCATCATAGCAACCTTCAACTCTTAGGCTTAAGCGATTCTCTTGTCTCAGCCTTCCAAGTAGTTGGGACTATAGGCACCCACCACAACACCTGGCTATTTTTCTGGGTTTTTTTGTTGTTGTAGTTGTCATTGTTGTTTAGCAGGCCCTTGAATCCGCCAGCCATGGTATATGTGGCCAGCGCTGTAACCACTGGGTTTCTTTAACAAAGTGCAAGGA